>JANAVB010015400.1:1944396-2161896 GCA_029216955.1 Iris pallida | reverse complement strand
GCTGAAGTCCAGACATCTGGCCAAACTCCTCCATAATCTCTGACACCGCATGCATCCCTCTCATAGATGGTTGTAAGAGTACCAATAGATCATCAGCATAGATCAAGTGACACACCACTGGCTGTACCAACATGAAGAGAGGGACAATCTTCCTGCTATGTACTATCAGATCCATCAAACAAGTGAAGTACTCCATCACAAGTGTGAACAGGTACGGGGATAGAGGATCTCCCTGCCGAAGGCCCCTGTTGCTCCTAAAGAATCCGTATGGAGTACCCTGGATGAGTACCAAAAATATGGGAGAGCAGATGCACACCCTCACCCTCGCTACCCACACCTCATCAAAACCCATGGCAAGCATAAGGTGACAGAGAAAGTCCCGATTTACAGTGTCATAGGCTTTCCTTAGATCAAGCTCCACGCATGCCTTCATCCCCCCTGGTTTGTTGAAGCCTCTCACCATCTCGTGGGCCAGTAGACTGTATTTAGCTATCGAACGACCCTTGATGAAAGCCACCTGATTTCGTGAAACCAGCCCCTGCATAATCCCTTCCATGCTCCGGCACATAAGGTGTGTAATTATCTTATACAGATAATTGCAACACGCAATAGGTCTGAAGTCGGCAAGGGATGACGCGCCCTCCTTCTTTGGGACCAAGGTCAGAAAAGTGTGGTTCAGCTCCTTCAGCAACTTCCCTTCCAAGAAGAACTCCTGCACCGCCTCCAGGACTGGGAACTTAAGCAAGCCCCAGTGTCGCTTATAGAACCCACTAGAGAAGTCATCCGGCCCCGGGGCCCTATTGGGATCTGCCTGCATCACAATAGCTTCCACCTCTTCCATAGTCACAAGGGCCAACAGTAGACTATTCCCAAAGGGCGTCACCAGCCTCTTTGGGACAAGATTCTAGAACGTGGAGAGATAGTCTGACTGATGATACAGGTTAGAGTAGTACATGACTGCCTCCTCCTGAATCTCTACCGGATCTCCGACGAGCCTGCCCTCACCATTGAGGAGTCTGGGAATGTTGTTCCTGTACTGTCTGGTGTGGATCACATCATAGAAGAACCTGGTACATCTGTCCCCATCCTCCAGCCTGGAACACTTGGCCCGTTGGGCCGCGCTAATCTCTTGCTGAAGCCTCAGAATGTTCACCTCCACAATCAGATCCTTCTCCTTGGCCGCCAACTCACCACTCATCATATCTGCCTGTAAAGCTGCCTGGACCTCTCGAAGAGCAGCCTCCTTCTTCTCCAGGGAAGTTCATGGCAGCAATTTTACCCAGGCCCGAACAGCTCTCTTCGATTTTTTCAGTTTGTGTACCATGTGGTACTGTGTCGTGCCCTCCTGAGTGCTGCAGCCCCCCCATCACCGCTTCCTCATAACCCGCAGAGAGATACCAACTATTGTTGTACCGGAATGAACAGCCTTTCCAAGTGGGTCTCTCATATAAGCCTATCCGGATCGGGGAGTGATCACTAGTACCAGCAGCAAGCCCCTCGGCCACAGAGTTCGGGAAGTAGCTAAACCATTCGATATTTCCCAAAGTCCTGTCAAGCTGACACGCAATCGTGTTGCCAATCCACTTGTTGTGCCAAGTCCATATGTGCCCCGTCCTCTCCAACCCTATCAGTCCGGACTGGAGGAGACACCGCTGAAAATCGAAGAGGATTTGGTCAGATACCGGACGCACCCCACCTTCTTCCGCCGATGTAGCAGAGCATTGAAGTCCCCCATCAGAAGCAGTGGGAGGTGCAGATGGTCCGCTATGCGACCTACACGAGCAATGTCTCCCCACAGGGACTCCCGGAGCCTCCTATCATTGTGTCCATATATCGCTCCCAGGATGAATCGGAACCCTCCTTTATTTACAAAGGAGATGGCAATAAGCTGTTCAAACTTCAAAACCTGTTCTCCCACCCAACTATCGCAATTCCACCTCACCCAGTGTAGTGCCCCGTCCCGCTCAGTCAATCGGAGGAATCGAAACGCCGATGGCGTTCGGACTTAGCCTTGCAACGGCTTGCTCGGAGACATCGCTCGGTCAAGGCGACCGCTCGCTCAGGTGGGATAGTTTCGGTGAACTCGCCGCATCTTTGTCTTTACATAATAAATTGCATGTTTTCAACTTGCATATGTAGGCTTAATAATAAAAGACACGAATCCACATAGCTAAAGGGAATAATCCCGACGGGTCGAATTGAGTTAGAATATGGAAAGGTCCAACGGTCGGCTTAGAGTTGGTGCACGCGTGCTTTGAAAATAACATTCGGTCCTTCGTCCCGTGGCTTGGGAGAAGAAAAGTTGGTCTTCTGTGCAAAAGCTAAGAGTTAGCCTAAGTCATAGGCGTCGCCGCGTAAATGCTCGACAAAGCATGCACGTTTCCTCGAAGCAATGCTCGGCGTAGCCTTGATCGTCCCACAAGCTAAGTTGTATCGCATGGCTTATGGCATGAGTTTAGGTACCCAAAGACCTTGGTTGTTCAAGTTGAGCGCATGTTCGGTCCCACGGTTCTACGGCTGCATATAGCCATTTGTTCCCACGGTCTTAAGGCTCGTCACATAGAAGTATGAGGCAGTCCCTCGGTTGGGAGTCTCACGTTCCTATGCACGTTAAGAAGTATGAGGCGGTCCCTCGGTTGGGAGTCTCACGTTCCTATGCACGTTAAGAAGTATGAGGCAGTCCCTCGGTTGGGAGTCTCACGTTCCTATGCACGTTAAGAAGTATGAGACGGTCCCTCGGTTGGGAGTCTCACGTTCCTATGCACGTTAAGAAGTATGAGACGGTCCCTCGGTTGGGAGTCTCACGTTTCTATGCACGTTAAGAAGTATGAGACGGTCCCTCGGTTGGGAGTCTCACGGTCCCGATGCACGTTATGTAAAGTGTGGTTCAGATCACAAGTTGCTAAGTATAGTTTCAGTCGTACCAACAAATTAGGCCATGCATTTACGTGAGTCTAGATGTCTCGTAGGTGCGTGGTCATGGACAACTTGTCGACAAGGGCGTTTGTTTCTTCGAGCGGCACCCCGGGGCCACGGGACCGACTCGGCCTAGGAAGAAACACGGTATAGCCGAGCTGGGTAATAGGCAATGGTAGTTCGGAGACTTGCATCGGAGATCGATACCTGCGGTGCAAGGGTCCCGTTTGTCAGGCTATGTCCACGATGGCTTGTCGTGCCAATGACCTTTCATATAGATAATTGGCCTGCTAAGCGGCAAATCCGCATACACGGTGTCGGTCGTAACAAAGGAAGTGTAAGCACGGTATGACTTTAGTTATGAAATGTGGGCTCGGTTGCACCAAAATATTATGTGGCCTAAGATTTGGCTATGCGTAAGACACATGCTTCGGCATACGATGTGGCATCGTGCTTGAGTTCTCAACTCCGGTTCCACAAGTTGGGTTAGACGTTGCGAGTTAAGTCGAGAAGGACCGTAGGACAAGTTTGGTTAAGTTATGTTGAGTTGCTGGGCACGACCATGAAATGTGAGGCCCGGCCGCGTCGTCCCAACACAAGTATAGGCAAGACTTAGCGAGGAGGTACTGCCTCAGAGATACTAAAGCACGAGTCAAGTTCATGGCATGACCGAGTCGTTACGTCCCAGAGTATGGCACGAAAGGCAAGTATGAGTCGGTGCATTGACAATGCAAGTACGAGAAAGGTCTAGAGGCAAGGATAAGGAAGATATCGGTACGATAGCACGGTGATGGTCTAGAGACACAAATAGGCCAAGGCGTCGGTCATAAAACTGATCCTAAGGCAAGAATAGAAAGACAATCGTAAAAGGGATACGTTGCACAAAAGTAAATTAACGTATTAGTTTTGTATGGCTGGGTGAGGAGCTCACTCCACCAGTACAGTTGAGTACTGACACCCACACAGTTTCCATGTGCAGGCACAGGTAGAAGCTCGTGGCGCGGAGCTCGCTTGGATGCGTCGAGGCATAGAGTTCCTTGGCGATTCGAAGCGTGCGGCCGCGTAGAGTCAAGACTTATACGGGACATAATGTATGGACGTCTCCTTCCGAAGCATTCGTTGTTCATGACTTGATTTGAGAGATGAGAGAGAGCTGAGTGACTTGTAATGTGAGAGGAGTGAGCTTGAATGATTGTAATCTTGGCCTTGCGCCCCATTGTAATCTTTGTTCCAATATCAATAAAATGCATCTTTGAATGACTTGTGTTTTGCTTCAAATTTTGCTGCTATTATTCAATGTCTCTGCTTGGGACTTCTGTGCGACGACCACGTCGCAGCCGCTGTAATCGGCCGTTATGGAACCCGCCTTGCACGAGCACAATCTAGGCTCGTGCGGCATTACACCTTAGCGAGGACGATTGCTCCTACGGGAGCGGGGCGTGAGATAATGGTATCAGAGCACGGCTTTACGTCCTTGGACTACCGATTGAATTCTTTAACTCCGTTGTTTCCGCAGACTCTGATGTACTGCTTCCGCAAGTTGATATCGTTGGTGCGCTCTCTCTCAATTGTCCCACGGGATGTCCATATAATAAGTCTAATATTTTCAAAAGCTCGTATGAGTACTCGGTTAAACGGGATCGATAGGCGAAGGCCTTTGTGCCAAACTACGTCGGATTTGAGTTGAAAGAAAACCGATGCTAAATGTTAGCAAACGAGTGCGTGCTTGAAAAACCTTACGCTAACAATAGCGAACGAGTACACGAGACCGACGTATAGTTCGAACGGGATGGTTATGCACACAGCCTTTTGGCTAAATTGTGCCGAGTATCGCGCACGTAGACCTTCTGGTACGAATGAGTTTGCGAGCGAGATTGTCTATCGCACGGAAAAGAATAAGTGAGACTTAGAACGTATGTTGATAGAGACGCTACTTGACCATTGCTAAGGCGGATACGAAAAATGGTTCTTAGACCTTGAGGAACGGGCAAACGCACAATTGAAAATGTCGATTGTGAATCGTATGACCTCTTTAAAGATTTGTAGAATGACTTGACCCTGAGTAGTGTATGGACGTTATAGAAATTGTTTGAGCAAAACTATTGGATTTACGTATAGTACGAGTATGTCAACAAGCAATGATATCGCAAAGCCTTAGAATGAGTAGCCCTTAGTTGCTCATGATTCGAGAGTCGCAAACGAGATATCGTTCGGACGAATTATGAATAGTAATACGAGTTACGAAATAGTTGAATGGAGATTCTAAACGATAAAATAAATGGATGGCTTGATTGAAGAAATTGATACGGATCGTATACGAAAAGTTAGCACGACAGATAGATAGCGTGCATGAAGGGTTTGATTTTGAAGATACGCGAATGACTCTAAGGATTGGATTGAATGTTGTCCGATGATTTGAGTTAGCAAAGAATGTCGCGAATTGAAAAAATACGTTGGTCGATGACTTAAGATAGACGGATAAACGATACGTGAATTTGGGTTGAAGAAATTGATGTTGTGAACGAATCGAGGGATAATGATCGAACTTGAAATTGAATGTCGAGGAGATTATCTAGTCGGACGATAACGACATTTGCACGACTCGAAATTGGTTGCAAAGGAAGATCGTCAGGTTACGCATATCGTCGATGGTATTGAGGCGTATCAAAGATCGATATGCGATAACTCGGGGGGTACTCTGACACGGTGAATGACGATCGTACAAGTGTTATCGTTCTGATGGATGCAATACTTAGGATTTTGATTGAGACGAATGTTGGATGAAAGTGATCTTGTCTTGATGGTTACGTTGATAACCACAACGTCGACGATCTTGTCTTGCGCGAGCGCAACTCTAGCCTCGCACATGCATTGCATCGGATTTGGGGCAATCGTTCCGTGCGAGCGCTGACATGGTGATTCATGTCGCGGGAATGATCGAACCCAAAAAAAATCAGGATGCGGCAACTTTGATTGTTTCGACTTGTTGGTATGATACGAAGGAGAACTTGAGGATGTTAGGACTTGTAATTGATGATTGAATGAAACTTGAGGATTGAGTAGGTCCAATCCGCGTATCGAGAATGAACAAGTCTAGACACAAACAAGTGTTACGTCCCGATGAGAATGATTATCTCGCGGGAGCGTGCATGGTGATTCGTGCCCACCGTGGATAATCTGACTAGCGTGAGATCGGCAACATATTGTTAAGTCGGATGACCTTGTGATCGATTACGTTAATTGGGATGAATGACTTCGGAAGTATGGAATGTGAAATTTTGTTTTAGCAATGAATTGTGTCATAGCGTGCTTGATTTGGAGATTGATAGAAGGATTATGTCGAACGTGTTCGAAGAGATAGACTATATGAAATGGCTTGATGAACGAGCGATATGTTCTTGTCGAGGACTGGTTGAAACGTGAGTTATCGTAGGATGGCTTTACTGAACGACTCGGACCCCGTACGACGAATATTGGGATGTGCGCATGGAATCGATGCTCAATGTTTAGAAATCGGAGTAATGCAAGCTTGGGTAGAAAACCCCGTACTATCGATTTGGTTTGACCTTAGGATGGGGTCAGTGTTGATATTGTTGTTTGGGAACTATGATTCCAATACTGACGGATGACCTTAGCCTAAAGACGTAGCCTAGCGGTTAGGCAGACGTTCCGACCTGAAGAGATAGGAATTGTGGAGGCACCACTCGCGAGTCTTGGCTGACATGCACGTATAACAGGGATGCCCGAATATGTACACGATCCGACTCGAGTGGTGATGGCGGATTCTCTATTACGAGACTTGGCTGAAATGCATGTATTTTGGGGACGCCTGGAATGTGTGCACGATCCAAACTAAGTAATACATTGAAATCAAGTGAGACTTGAGGAATGGAAAAGTGTCGAGGATTTTGAAATCGTGAGTTTCGAAGAAATATTGATGGTAATGCGATCATTGAATTGAGACGAGTTCGAATATTGGTTGATCGATTGGTGTGCCTTACGACTAAATTAGCGATAGCACAAGCGTGGCTCGGATTGAGGGAACGTGTAAGAGTAGTGTGTGCGAGAAACGTAGGATGTTGAATCAAGTTATAAGCCGATAAGTGTACTCAGTAAGTTTCGAGGACGGAACTTTTTCTGAGTGGTGTATGATGTAGTGCCACGTCCCGCTCAGTCAATCGGAGGAATCGAAACGCCGATGGCGTTCGGACTTAGCCTTGCAACGGCTTGCTCAGAGACATCGCTCGGTCAAGGCGACCGCTCACTCAGGTGGGGTAGTTTCGGTGAACTCTCCTTATCTTTGCCTTCACATAATAAATCACATGTTTTCAACTTGCACATGTTGGCATAATAATAAAAGAGACGAATCCACATAGCTAAATGGAATAATCCCGACGGGTCGAATTGAGTTAGAATATGTAAAGGTCCAACGGTCGGCTTAGAGTTGGTGCACGGCGTGCTTTGAAAATGACACGCGGTCCTTCGTCCCGTGGCTTGGGAGAAGGAAAGTTGGTCTTCGGTGCAAAAGCTAAGAGTTAGCCTAAGTCATAGGCGTCGCCACGTAAATGCTCGATAAAGCATGCACGTTTCCTCGAAGCAAGGCTCGGCGTAGCCTTGATCGCCCCACGAGCTAAGTTGTATCGTACGGCTTATGGCATGAGTTTAGGTACCCAAAGATCTTGGTTGTTCAAGTTGAGTGCATGTTCGGTTCCACGGTTCTACGACTGCATATAGTCATTTGTTCCCATGGTCTTAAGGCTCGTCACATAGAAGTATGAGGCGGTCCCTCGGTTGGGAGTGTCACGTTCCTATGCACGTTAAAAAGTATGAGGCGGTCCCTCGGTTGGGAGTCTCACGTCCTATGCACGTTAAGAAGTATAAGGCGGTCCCTCGGTTGGGAGTCTCACGTTCCTGTGCACGTTGAGAAGTATGAGGCGGTCCCTCGGTTGGGAGTCTCACGTCCTATGCACGTTAAGAAGTATGAGGCGGTCCCTCGGTTGGGAGTCTCACGTTCCTATGCACGTTAAGAAGTATGAGGCGGTCCTTCAGTTGGGAGTCTCACGTTCCTATGCATGTTAAGAAGTATGAGGCGGTCCCTCGGTTGGGAGTCTCACGGTCCCGATGCACGTTATGTAAAGTGTGGTTCAGAGCACGAGTTGCTAAGTATAGTTCCAGTCGTACCAACAAATTAGGCCATGCATTTACGTGAGTCTAGATGTCTCGTAGGTGCGTGGTCATGGATAACTTGTCGATAAGGGCGTTTGTTTCTTCGAGTGGCACCCCGGGGCCACGGGACCGACTCGGCCTAGGAGGAAACACGGTATAGCCGAGCTGGATAATAGGCAATGCTAGTTCGGAGACTTTCATTGGGGATCGCTACCTGCGGTGAAAGGGTCCCGTTTGCCAGGCTATGTCCACGATGGATTGTCGTGCCAGTGACCTTTCTTATAGATAATTGGAGTGCTAAGCGGCGAATCCGCATGCACGGTGTCGGTCGTAACAAAGGAAGTGTAAGTACGATATGACTTGAGTTATGAAATATGTGCTCGGTTGTACCAAAATATTATGTGGCCTAAGATTTGGTTATGTGTAAGACACATGCTTCGGCATACGATGTGGCATCGTGCTTGAGTTCTCAACACCGGTTCCACAAGTTGGGTTAGACGTTGCGAGTTAAGTCGAGAAGGGCCGTAGGGCAAGTTCGGTTAAGTTATGTTGAGTTGCTGGGCACGACCCCGAAATGTGAGGCACGACCGCGTCGTCCCAACACAAGTATAGGCAAGACTTAGAGATGAGGCACTGCCTCAGAGATACTAAAGCACGAGTCGAGTTCATAGCACGACCGAGTCGTTACGTCCCAGAGTGTGGCACGAAAGATAACTATGAGTCGGTGCATTGACAATACAAGCACGAGAAAGGTCTAGAGGCAAGGATAAGGAAGATATCGGTACGATAGCACGGTGATGGTCTAGAGACACAAATAGGCCAAGACGCCGGTCATAAAACTGATCCTAATGCTAGAATAGAAAGCCAATCCTAAAAGGGATACGTTGCACAAAAGTAAATTAACGTGTTGGTTTTGTATGGGTGGGCGAGGAGCTCACTCCACCAGTACAGTTGAGTACTGACACCCACACAGTTTCCATGTACAGGCACAGGTAGAAGCTCGCGGCGCGGAACTCGCTTGGGTGCGTCGAGGCATGGAGTTCCTTGGTGATTCGAAGCGTGCGGCCGCGTGGAGTCAAGACTTATACGGGACATAATGTATGGACGACGCCTTCCAAAGCATCCGCTATTTAAGACTTAATTTGAGAGATGAGAGAGCTGAGTGACTTGTAATGTGAGAGGAGTGAGCTTAAGTGATTGTAATCTTGGCCTTGCGTCTCATTGTAATCTTTGTTCCAATATCAATAAAATGCATCTTTGAATGACTTGTGTTTTGTTTCAAATTCTGCTGCTATTATTCAATGTCTCTGCTTGGGACTTCTGTGCGATGACCCCGTCGCAGCCACTGTAATCGGCCGTTATGGAACCCGTCTTGCATGATCGCAATCTAGGCTCGTGCGGCATCACGCCTTAGCGAGGACGATCGCTCCTACGGGAGCGGGGCATGACACCCAGATCCTAGCCATGTCACATAGGTCCAAATTGTGGATTTGCTCCCAATTAGCAGGGGTCCTACGAGCAAGCACCGTCACCCCCCTAATCTTCGACTCCAACAGGATCGAGATGTCGCACTTCTCCCGCTTCAGAACTCCACAAATCTCCTTCCATCTCCCCAGAGAGCACCCTCCACGGACATTATAGGAGAGGACCGACATTAATTAATTAATGTGGGGGTCCCCCTGAATGTCACATGGACTGACACCCGAGGGAAGTATCTCATCCGTTTCGGCTAGATCCTCCACCATATCGGAAGACGGGGTGAGGTGTGCCTGTATCCTGGAGAGAGTCAAGGCCCAATTTGGGTTGGCCACAGTCTGATCTTCAGGCTCCCTCGCAAAAGGTACATCATCCGGAGGAGACGGGGCGTGCCTCTTCCTACAATACACCTGTGCCACGGCAGGGACAGAACCTCCAGTCTGACTACTAGCTAAGGTCAGCATACCCCTGGTCACCATACTCCTCTGGCCCGTGAACTCCACCATCGCCACCTGCGAAGCCTCCTGTAGCGGCTGGGGGTCCGACTCCGGTCTACCTGCAACGGCCATCAGAGTATCCTCTCCCGCTGGTCTATCTTCAGTCGCCACTGCGGTGTCGGGACTAGTCTCCCTCCGTACCTCCTGGGATCTGGCTCTCTCCCTCCCTCCATACGAGCATGCACTAGGTAAGTGGCCAAAGCACTCACAATGAGAACACATTGGGGGAACCCAATCATACTCCACAACCTGTGTCAGGACCTCTCCGGACGCCACTTGGTACTTAAGGATACTCGGGAGTTCCATCCCTGCCTTTATCTCCACAAATATCCTAGCGTACATCAGTCTAGTACGGAAAGCCGTTGCCTTATCTGCCTTAATCGGCTTGCCAACCAAACTAGTCAATCTCATGAACAGTAGGATGCTCTAGTATTTTACTGGGAACTCAGGGAAGCGAATCCAAACAGGTATCGCATTTAGAACCTCTTTCTCACATTTCAACTCAGGTGTCCACTCCTTCAGAATAATGAGTCTCCCATCAAAGGACCAGGGCCCTCCCTGTATAATCCTGGTCACGTCCACCGCCAAGCCGAACTTCACAAAGTAGAACCCATTTTCTCTGGAAAAGATCTCCATGCTCCCCTTAGGACGCCATAGCCGCTCTGCATACCCCCGTAGCTGACCATAGAATGGTTTACTCCCCAACACATACATCACCAGTGTATTCTTCCGGAAGTCTGTTACCTCAGCAATCTCCTCAGCTGGAAAATACGGCCGGAGACCTCCTCCCACCTTCATCGGTGGCACATACTCCATCGACGTCGGGCTCTTAGTCCCCACCGGCATACAAACGTCCTTCGAAGATTTGGGGCTCGGCCCATCTGTGACCGTGCGGGAATTGGCACCAGGAGGCACCGGACCCTGATTCCCGATTCCCCCAGCAACACCTTTACCTTTCTCTGCCACTGTCACCTTGGGTCGCCATCCAGACTCTGTGTGGCCCGATCCACCTCCCGTTCATCGAGGTCCTCCTTGGCCGGTAGGCGGCCTATTCCCATTCCTACCTAGGCCCGTCCGACCTATTAATTGAGTCTGGACCCCTCTTCTTCCTTCTGGGCGACGTCTCACCACCGTCGTCCAACCATCATCGCCGCCACGGCCATCCCGAGTCCCATATCTAGACCCAAATTCGTAAATTGGAGCATTGGGAATGTCCGAGAGGATGGCCGTCGAACTACCGCCTTGGGAGGGTCCGCCCGACCCTCCCCGTTCCGCACCCGACCTCGCTGCTTGGACTCCCGCCATCGGAACAGCAGCGGCCGCCGTGGCTACCCGGCCCTCTGCCTCCCCATTGGGGGGGGGTCGCCCGACCCCCCCTTCATCGTCCCCAGCCCACCCCTCCACCTGGGGAGGCCGCCGCCGTCACCTGGGGGGGTCCGCCCGACCCCCCAGTCGTCTCTCCCAGCGCCCTCCCGCCTGGAGGGCCACCGCTGCCTGGGGGGGCCGCCCGACCCCCCCTTTCCTCCCTAGCTTCCGTCCCCCCCCCCCAGCGAGCGGGTCCGGGGGCCGGGGAGGGGACGTCAACATCAACATGGCTGATGCCCTAGCCCCGCTCGGGGGCACGTTCGAAATCGCCATGTATATATATATGTACATGTATATATATATATATATATATATATATATATTTTTTTTTATATATATATACATGTATATATATATATATATATATATATATTGGAACCAGGTAAATTGTTTCTGGAATCGCTCCCACTGGGATTCGAACTCCTGACCACTTAGGCCGCATACATCTCTCTTAACCACTAGGCTAGAGGTCATCTGCTATATATATATATATATATATGGGAGCGGGAGCAGGAGATTGCGATCGGGCTAGGGTTCCGAGGAATCGCCCTCCCCCGCGGCCACCTGATCCCCTCACCGGCGGGGGAAGGAAGACAGGAAAGAAGGGGGGAGGCACGGGCAGCCCCCCCAGGACGATGTCGGTGCCCCCTCAGACGGAGAGAGGGGGGGGCGGGAGTGTTGGTGGGGGGGTCGGTCGAACCCTCCAGATCTACAGCAGCCGGCGATGAAACCCCAGGCGGTGGGGGGGGACGGGAGTGCTGGTGGGGG
Source organism: Iris pallida (assembly GCA_029216955.1). NCBI lineage: Eukaryota > Viridiplantae > Streptophyta > Magnoliopsida > Asparagales > Iridaceae > Iris > Iris pallida. The sequence continues at coordinate 2,149,708 of JANAVB010015400.1, read as the reverse complement.
GGGGTCGGGCGGACCCCCAGATTTGCAGTAGCCGGCGGCGACCCCAGACGGCGCCGGCTGAAGGGGGGAGCGACGGTGGGGGGGTCGGGCGGACCCCCTTCAGCGGTGTCAGCGGTGCTCCCCACGCCGGGGGGTTGGGGTCGGTTCCGGAGGGGTCGAGCGCACCCCCTCAGGCGGTCGCGACGGGCTCGTCGACGGTAGGCTGACGATGGGATCGGACGGGGATCGGAACCTTCCAGGTATATCCAACACCCCGAATTTCGAATTCGGAGCAGGATCTAGATCTCAGGGGGGGCCAGATGGAGGGAGGAGAATGGACGACAGTTACGCATCATCGCGTGGCTCAGACCGGAGGAAAGGTAGGAGGAGGACAGGACCATTTTAGGGATCGCTACTCTGCTGTCAGACGATAAGGCGGGTCAGGGGTGCGGCCATCGGCCCGTAGCCCTGTGGTGCCTGCTGGAAAATCGGTGGGCTGGCGGCACAAGGCGACCGCGGCAGATAAAGGAAAGAGCAAGGTGGTGGAACTTGGGGGTCAGGGGTCTGGGTCTCCACCCCCCCGGGGGTTGTCCCCAGGCCACTTGGGGCGACTACTCGGCTAGCTGGAAGGTCCTGGGCAGATATTTGCAAACCTGTGGGACCGAAAAGTCCCACATCGATGGAGTACGTGTCGCCGATTAAGGCAGGGAGGGTTTTCCGGGCCTCATTCCCTGTGGAGGAGATAGAGAAGGTGACAGCCTACTGGGAGAATATACTGGTTCTGTACATCCTAGGCAACAAGCCTTTCTATGGACAGATCTGGGGTTATGCAGCTCGAGTCTGGCAGCCTAAAGGCAGTATGGAGTTCTTTGCCCGCGAGAACGGCTTCTACTATGTGAAGTTTGGGCTTGTGGAGGATGTCGCAAGGATCCTGCAAGGCGGCCCCTAGACGTTCGACGGCAGACTCATCATTCTGAAGGAATGGACTCCAGAACTTAGATGTGAGAGGGAAGTCCTGAATGCCATCACTGTATGGATTCGCTTCCTTGAGTTTCCTGTCCGGTTCTGGAGTATCCTATTGCTGATGCGTCGGGCGAGCTTGGTGGACACCCCGATCAAGGCGGATGAAGCTACTGCCTTCCGTTCGACGTTGATGTATGCCAGAATTTTTGTGAAGATTCGGACTGGGGGGAGTTACCGAAGATGGTGGAATATGAAATTCCTTCTGGAGATGTGCTAACCCAGAAGGTGGAATACGAATGGATCCCACCTACTTGTTCACGATGTACTTGTTTTGGACATATGGCCAGTGCTTGTTCGTCAGTAGGCCCCCCGGTGGAGCCTAATATTCCTATTAGTGAGGTTCCAGATTCTTCCCGTGACATAGATTCCAGAGATGACAGTGGAGAGGAGATCTTGGCGGGAGGGACTATACCTCCAGTGAGTGATGGCGGAATGAGCCTCATTGTCTCTATCCAGCTAGCTTCCACGAGTGGGGCTTTGATCTCCAGCCCGGGGCAGAGGGGTATGATTACCAGAGGCATGGTGGCGTCGGGGAGAGAGGAGCGAGGGGGTGGCGGATCGGCTGAGGGACATGTTTACTGTAGGAAGCGACGTGCTGTTGGTCCGTTGAGTGATGGTCCCTCCAGGGAGGGGGGACATCCTCCTACTAGGGAGGAGACAGTGTGTTGACAACCCTGCCTGGGCGATGGTGCTCTCTCAGGTCGTTCTCCAGCAGGCCATTCCGACTGGATGGAGGAGGATCTATTAGTGTCGGATGTGGTACATTCCCCAGGTGCCAATCCGGGTATTTTCTAGGGGATTCATCCTCTCATTAATTAATGACTATAATTGCCTGGAATGTGCGGGGGACGTGTTCGCTAGGGATATGGAGAGAGATTTGTGGGGTTCTTCACAGAGAGAAGTACGACATCTCTATACTGTTAGAATCGAAAATCAAAGGTGAAAAGACCCTTGCTCGGCGGACCCCTCCTCATTGGGCCCAACTACACAATCTGGCTCTCTGTGACATGGCCAGGATTTGGGTCAGATTGAACTCAAAGAGATGGGAAGGGGACTTGATCTTGATGACGGAGCAGTTGATCGCCATCTCCTTCTCGAACAAGGGTGGTTTTCGGTTCTTGCTGGGGGCGGTTTACGGCCACAACGACAGGAGGAGATGGGAGTCCTTGTGGAGCGACATCTCCAGGGTTGCCGTCGCTGCTGATTCGTCGTCGCTTCCGCTTCTGCTGATCGGGGACTTCAATGCCCTTCTGCATCGAGGGGAGAAGGTGGGCGGCCGCCCAGTTCCAGACTCTATACTATATGATTTCCAGAGATATCTCCTCCAGGCGGGCCTCCAGGGTTTGTCGTGCTCAGACTTTATTTGGACTTGGCATAACAAAGTGATCCGAAACAGGGTTACATGCCAGCTTGATAGAGCCCTGGGCAATGGAGAATGGTTCCGGCATTTTCCCAATTCTTCGGCTGAGGGCCTGGCTGCTGGGACGAGTGATCATTCTCCCATCAGGGTAGGCTTCACTACTCGGTCCCCTGGGAAGTCCCGCCCATTCAAGTACAACAACTGTTGGTATCTCTCGGAGGGCTATCTGGAGGCTGTATCAGAGGAGCTTAATAGCTGTCAGGAGGGGACGGCCCAGTTTTGCCTGGTACGTCGACTCAAGGCTACGAAGAAGGCGCTACGAAGTTGGGTGAAGGGGTTGTCCAAGTCTACCTTAGAAGATAAGGAGGTAGAGCTGCGGGCTATCCAGCAGGACATACAATCTGACATACTTAACGGCGACCTAGCGGCGAGAGAGAAGGAGCTGATCGAAGAAGTTAACATCTTGTGGCTGCAGAAGGAGATTAGCACGGCTCAGCGTGCCAAATGTTCCTGGCTTAAGGACGGCGACCGTTGTTCCAAGTTTTTCTATGATGTCATCCGGACCAGACAGCATAGGAATCACATCTCCCAGCTTCTTGATGTGGATGGCAACCTCGTGGAAGAGCCGATTGAGATCCAGAGTGAGGCTGTCAGGTACTACTCTGAGTTATATTTCCAGACTGACTACCTGTCTGTGTTCCCAGAGGTTATTACGAAGAGATTGGTGACTCCGTATGGGAATAACATTCTTCTTGACCCTGTTACTTTGGAGGAGGTAGAATCAATTGTCAAGTTGGCGGATCCCAACAAGGCTTCCGGACCGGATGGCTTTAGCAGTGGGTTCTACAAACGCCACTGGGACATTCTGAAGTATCAGGTCTTGGAGGTGGTACATTAATTCTTTACCAAAGGGAAGCTACTGAAAGAGCTGAACCACACTTTCCTGACCTTGGTGCCAAAGAAGGAGGGAGCGACAGCATTGGCGGATTTCAGACCTATTGCGTGCTGCAATTATCTTTATAAGATAATTACGCACCTTATGTGCCGGCGGATGGAGGGAATCATGCAGGACTTGGTATCTCTGAATCAGGCTACGTTCATCAAGGGGAGGTCGATCGCTGAGCATAGCCTCCTGGCTTATGAGATGGTGAGGGGCTTTAGCAAACACGGAGGGGAAAAAGCATGCGTGAAACTGGACCTGAGGAATGCGTATGACATGGTCAATAGAGACTTCCTCTGTCATCTGATGACCGCCATGGGTTTCGCGGACCACTGGGTTGCATTGATCCGGGAGTGCATCACGTCTCCCACTTTCTCTGTCCTTATCCAGGGCATCCCTTATGGGTACTTCCAGAGCAACCGTAGGCTTATGCAAGGTGACCCTCTGTCCCCTTACCTGTTCACGTTTGTTATGGAATACTTCACATGTTTGATGGACCTGGCAGTACACCGTGGAAGGCTGATCCCATTGTTCAGGAGGGTGGATCCCCCAGTTACCCACCTTATCTATGCAGATGATCTCTTGGTGTTCATCCAGCCATCGACGGAGGGTATGCAGACGATTGCGGAGATTATGGAAGAGTTGAATTCCCTCTCGGACCTTCAGATGAACAGAGAAAAGAGCAGGGTGTACTTCAGCTCCCTATGTCCCCAGAAGGAGGAGTGGGCCGATGTGCTGGGAATTGAGAGGAGTGATCTTCCGGTGAGATATTTAGGAGTGCCTCTCACAGTCAACTATGCGCGGGATCAGGACTGCCATAGTCTAGTAGAGTACGTCCAAAGGAGAGTGGAAGGTTGACAAGCCGCCGGGTTGTCCTTTGGAGGATGCATCAAGCTGGTCAGATCGGTGATTTCGGCTGTGGCTCATTTCTGCCTGCGATCCATCCTCCTCCCTGTTGCCACTGTTAGGAAAGTGGAGCGGATTTGTGCAAACTTCATTTGGAGGGGGGTATGCATGCGATCTCCTGGGAGCAGCTCTGTAGGTCCAGGAATGAGGAAGGAGTGGGGCTTAGGCCATTGCTAGAGATCAGGGAGACCTCTGCGCTTAAGCTGGCATGTAGATTCATCAACGGGGGGTCCCTCTGGGCGGACTGGATGCACAGCAGATATGTGAAGCAGGATAACTTTTGGACCTGTGCTACCGACAACAATCACTCAGTCACCTTTAAGAATGTCTTGAGACACAGGGAGGTCCTCAAATCTGCAATCCGGAAGGTCATGAAGGATGGGTCTAGAACGGACCTCTGGCGGGATCCTTGGATAGATCGACTTTCGCTATTGGACATCAGGGGAGCCCCGACACATCAAGAGGACAGGCGTGGGCTGACGTGTAGTCGTATCATATGCGACGGGGAGTGGAGGCCGGAGTCTTATCGGTTTACTGAGGAGCTGGATGGGATCATCAGTACTATTGCCATTGATCCGGACTTGCCTGCTAATCGGTGGATTTGGGAGCCTACAGGAGCAACTCCGAGAACTGGGGAGGTCCAATTCCGGAGCTGCTACAACCTCATCCGGTGCACCTTTCCTCAGAGTTCTGACTACGAGTTCGTATGGTGCAAGGGTCTAGCTAGGAAGATGCAGCTTTGTGTCTACAAGCTTCTACTGGGCCGTCTCTTGACTAGGGATCGTCTGAGTTCGTTTGGAGTGTCGGTCCCAGATCCCAAATGTGTGCTATGCAGTGTGGAGAATGAATCTATAAGGCATATTTTCTTCGAGTGTGCCCTGGCATGGCAGATCTGGCCTGAGCAGAGTAGAGCGTTTGGAGGATGTGACTCCGGGAAGGGAATTGGGGACATCATCACTGTGCTCCGGGATAGCAGAGGTAGAGGGCAAGACTGGTTCCGGACCGCCAGAGTTCGACTGGCGGCCTCAGTTTGGCATATATGGCGAAAACGAAACCATCAGATATTTGAGGGGCTGGTCACCCGTCCGGTAGCATTCTCCATAACATAGAGTTTGATGTTAATGATATGGGGAACTAAAGAGTAGGAGTCCCACTTTGATTGTATGTTGTAAGATTACTGCATTGCTTTTGGAATAAAATTTACCCTTTTTTCCAAATATATATATATATATATATATATATATATATATATATATTTATTTATTTTTCCACGCGCACACACACACACTATTTATATATATATATATATATATATATATATATATATATATTTTTATATATATATATATATATATATATATATATATATAAAATAATATATATATATATATATATATATATATAAGAAAAATATATATATATATATATATATATATATATTTTATATATATATATATATATATCACACACACACGCGCACACACACACATACATGTGTGTGTGTGTGCGCGTGTGTGTGTGTGATATATATATATATATATATATATATATATATATATATATATATATATTTTTTTTTTTTTTTTTTTTGCACACACACACACACACATGTATGTGTGTGTGCGCGCGTGTGTGTGATATATATATATATATATATATATATATATATATATATATATATATATATATATATATATATATATATATATATATATATGTTCTTTGCTTTCAATCCACTTAACCGTAACCATCGCCGTTGCAAATTTCCAATACATGAGAAATGTTTCGATTATTCTAAATGCCTTTGTTTCTAATGGACAAAATGTCATATGTACATTAAATCAAAAGAACATTTCGGGTCAAGTTGTATCGGGTGAGCCTCGGGCCGGGCTCGAACGGACGGATGCTTAGCCCAACCCTGCCCTATACTAATATGGACCGGGTCGGACTTCTCTAATAACCAGACTTTATTGGGCTTTGGCCCATCGGGCCGGGTGGACTTTTCGGACGCCCATGGGCCTCGGGCCCAATGATGATCCTTATAGATATGTTATCAGATTATGAAACACAATCCTTTGCCAATAAACCGCACTCTTTGACAATAGAAAACAACCACCTTCAGATGAAATATGAAATCGCTTACCAACCCTTTAACCAGATGTCTTTCTTTGTTACTTTGTCATTGTCTTGCATCCCATTTTCGTGGTAGGCAAGGCAAGTAGAGACTGTAGTGTAGCCTACCACCTGATAACAAAATTCGTCAAAGTAAAGATGTAGTCAGTGATTGATCTCCTTCCATCAAGATCGTCTGAGTTGGAGTATCCAGCTACTTCGAAAGAAGTATCTCCGCCTCCATGAGCAAGTTTGACTATAATCCAGCTAACTATGTTGACTTGTACAATATCAGGGTGAGTGCGCACTAACTTTCATTAGGCTTCCCACTGTGTTAGCATACGGGACTCGAGACATGTAATCTTAGGCTACTGACTGAGGTGTGTATGCTGCTGAAAGACGAAAGTGTCCTGCTAGTGGAGTACTCACAGGCTTCTCATTTGACATGTTGAATCTCTTCAACATCTCTCCGAAGTAGCTCTCTTTGATAAGTGGAGTACTTATGGTACTTATGATTTCTCGTGATCTTTATACCAATAATTTTTTGAGCTGTCATGAGGTCTTGCATATCAAACTTACCTACGGAGAAGCACATTCAACTTTTGATTTTCTAACTTGTCTGAAGTACTACAATAAGCATGTCATCTACATAAAGAAGCAAATAGATATATGAGCCATTATCAATCTTATTGTGGTAAACACAACTGCACTATGGACTAAGTAATCGATCAAAACGCTTGTACTACTGCCTTGGTGATTACTTCAATCCCCATAAAGACTCCCGCAATCTACATTAGTTATGATTCCTTCTATTTGGTTCATCAGAATGTCCTCTTCTAACTCTCCATGAAAAACTATTGTCCTCACATCAAGCTGTTCGAGGCCTGAATTGAAATGTCTTACAATCGGAGAGAATATCTCCTTTTAATCCACATATTCTCTATGAATGTAGTCTTTATCTATCAAACGAGCCTTATATCTTGCCGCTTCTTCACTCGGGAACACTGATTTCTTCTTGTAGACCCATTTATAGACTACTATCTTCCTTTCTTTTGGCGGTACACGAGCTCCCAAGTTTGATTCTTGTAAAAAGACTGACCCATCATCGCAATTGGATTCTGCACCTGAAAAAATTTTGATATGCAGAGGGCTTTAGAGACTCTACATCTTTCACTACGATGAGTGTATATGGTAACAGGTCTTGATAACCATATTTTAGACGAGTACAGCGCCGGCGATCCGTGAGATATTGTATGGTCTTTATTATGATTGTTGTTATTCCTGAAACAGATCTTAGATGGAAGAACGTATTTTGACAACACTTCAAAGAAGGTGCACAACTGAGATCCCGGAGGATTTAGAGAGACGAAATCAAATATAACACTTCCAGGAAGGCACAAATGAATTTCATAGCAGCAGCGACGAAAGCCCACAAAAGGTCTCTGATTAGATCAGAGAAGATCTCAGCCCACAAAAGGTCTCTGATTAGATCAGAGAAGATCTCGTTCTTCCTCTTTAATGGGATAGAACGAGTTACAAGTGAAGAAGAGAAAGAAAGAAAAAAGAGAAAGGCAGCTTTGCTGGGGTAATGCATATCACCGTTGCTCAAAGCAACATTCTCCTTTATACGATCCGCTTTAAAAAACCAGTAAGTTCTCAAAGAACTTCTGGAACGCTCGTTAGTCAAATTTTTGTGACTTGAACGGGCTCCCTGGACTTCACGTACTCTCTTAACTCTCTTCTTTGGTGCATCTTAGAAAGAAGGCCAGGGGGCTCTATTTATAGAGTGTAGTAAGACTTCACCATTTCTCCTATCCGATGTGGGACTAAAATAATAATACTGTAAAATAGAGTTTGATATTTGATATCATCCCATAATCATCATAGTCGAGTGTCAGTCCACGCCTACCCCCCGAACACATGCCCGTGCATGCACGAGGCATCTTGGAGTCCGTGTCCGAGTCCGAGTCCGAACGACAAAAATTAACTTGTATCCTTGTTGGAATAAATTATTTTTCCTTCTAGGAAAATACTCCCACATGGCACCCACTTGTGCCCTACCACACGTCATGTGCATACCTCAACACAAGCAATGTATTATATTGAGGTACTCACCATTTAATGTAGCCGATGTGGTATTATCTTTCTAGTCTAAAGGCAAAAACAGCAACAGTCCCCCACATATCTCAATATATGGGTTGAGCGTTCCCTACAGTGACTGTCCATCATGCATTATGAGAGATATTGCTACGACTTGAATCTTTTTGCACGGGTTAAATAACAACATGGTACAAGAATGGATTAGCCTTGAATTCTGTACTGTAACTGCAATTCTTTCCACTCATATAATGACATCAACTGTGCTTCTGGCTGCACATTAAAGGTCCTGTGCCAGCCTGGTTTCAGTGTATGTATATTAGGTGTTTATAAAGTTTCTCTCAAGAGACGGCCTACATCTCCATTCATACACTCTAGGTGAGTTCTTTTAAAGAGCCTTGGCATGAAGCCTTTCGCTTCCTTACGGTGCTACGCTGCTCGCTTCCTTGTGGTGTTACATCACCGTGACAGGACTTGCAAAGCCGAGGCATTGTCTCATGTAGTGTCACACCAGTGTAACATAAGGCCCAGCCTCTTTGTAGTGCTGCTTATCACTCTTCATTCTACAGCATTAGATCCATTTGCCTATGTGCGGTACTACGTGTAGGAACGAAATCATAAAGCAGAATACTCTAGAGGGGGGGTGAATAGAGTAGGCAGCGGAATATTGCTAATTAAAAATCTTGTTAGCAGTTAGATCACAGATATAAAAATAATCACAAAGTAAATGACAAAAATTAAAAGTAATCAGAAGGCAAACGCAAACACCGAGATTTATACTGGTTTCCCTCTTGTGAGGACTAGTCCAGTCGGAAGAACTCTAGCTTCCTATTGAATCTATTATTGAAAAATCTCGCAAGTTTTCATACGAAGTCCTTGCAACTTCTACAGACGCGAGCTTTGATACGAAGAACTCGACCAACTTCAATTGTGAAGAGTTGTATCTTCTATCAAGCCTCTGATTACAATCGCTCTGAAACTTCTAGACCGTACCGCACTGGCAAATCGACTAGAAGATTATAACTGGCTTGGGATTTAAAAATGTAAGATTTGAAAAACTCTTTGGAGAAAATGTAAGCTTTAGAAGAGAAGAGATTGAAAGTGAATTGGTGATTTGAAATGATCGAAATACTTCTCTATTTATAGTTTTTCCAAAGACAGAACTCTGACAGAATTCGGACAGAATTCGGACAGAACTCTTTGTAACAAACCGCAACTGAAGGGTGACCAAGTTCAAAAATCAAACGTTCACTAACGTTCATCTTGGCCGAACTCTGGCCGAGTTCTGCTAGGGTTCTGCCAGTTCATTTTTGAGAAAAATCAATTTGGCTTTTTGAAAAGTCCTTCAGAAGCTTTTTGTAAAAATAATGTTTTTCAAAAACATAGGTCATTTTTAAAGAGATAGGTCAGTTTTGAAAAACAATTCCGGACAGCCTATTTGCCAGTACAACTTGGTGTACAATGTATTCCTAGACTCAATAAAATAAAAAATTACATTGCTTTGACGGAAATACATTTGGAGTGGCAAACAGCTTCAGTCTTGAACATCGTAGATATCCATTGTTGAGCAGTGTCCAAAACGTCGTAGGTAAACATCTGAATTGACTTGCATTTATATCGAGACAGAGTTTGATCAATTATTAAAGTCAGGTTTGACCATGACCAATGGGCCAACAATCTCCCCCATTTTGATAATTGACAAACCTTGCCGATATAACATCTAAGTATGGATCAATTCAAAAATGTGTAATACCAGAGAAAATAAAAATTGTTCATAACCTGCATTCATGAAGATGTTAGATCCTATTTCTCCCCCATTGTCACTTAGCAAAATAATTGCAAAAGAGAAAGCTCCCCCGCAATAAATGCATAAGTAACAAACAGTAAAAAAACACAAAAAATATATAGAAAACATTCATCTCATGCATGGTATAGATAGTTTAAAAAGATATTGTATAAACAACACAGGCATGTTATTTGTCACAGGCAGTTCATATGGAAGCAAGAAAAGTAATGCTATAGTAAAGCTGAAACAAATAAAATACTGAATAATTAACTCAGTGAAACGTATGCCAAACTGAGGCATAATAAAAACATGTCTATGAAGAGTCACAAATAATAACTAAAAGAGTGTTGATAATAACTAAAAATAAGAGTACTGATAAAATCTTGGAATGTCGGAGCATTTCCAAGTAAACATAAGACAAAAAAAATCACTCAAAAATCATAACATCTCAAAAGTCATCATCCTCATCATCATCGTCAGCGGTTGCAGCGCCAGCATGTCCAGATGGACCAAATCCAGAAGTACCAACTCCAGAAGTATGAGGAGTTGCACCAGAAGTACGATACCAATCGTAAGCGTTCCCTGGCTGGAACAAAGAGTGGATTGCCGTATCATTAACGCTGCATCCAGAAACAGAAGGATCTCAAGGTAGAGAGCTAGCAGAGTGACCCGTCTGCGCAAATCTCAGATCGGCGAAGGAGTTGGCAATAGCCTGGAATCGAGTCACGTCACGGAACTCACGTTCCCTGGAAGTGTCAACATAAAATGACTGCAGATCTGAAAGGTGCTGATGAATACCTCAAAAGTCATAGGGTAAGAATGAGGAGGACCAGGTGCTGTGGGAGTAGGTACAGGAGGAGCAGGTGCAGTAGGTGGAGGAACAGTGGCAATACTGCGACGAGAGAGTTTGAGCAACTTGGGTTCAGGGTCAACAGCACATGTAGATAGGTCAATGTCAAATCTTTGAAAGATGCGAGGGATGAGCATCGCATAAGAGAGGTTGCGGTCTCTTCCGCGACTTCTTTCCATCATCTGAATGATAGTCTTAGGGGCGAAAAAAGGAATCCCCTTAAGAATGTGATAAAGAGCAGAGAGCTCAAGTGCAATGACATCATCTTTGGAAGTGGATTTTGGAAGAAAAGTGGAATAGATGATGCGATATAATTCGTAGTTAAACAAGTTCAAGTTATTGGCCTTGAACTTTTCAGGACGAGCGCGTGCGGGCGCACAAAGCTCATTCTTGAAACTAACGAGAGTCGTACCATCGGGAAAATCAAAATCAGTGATGTCATCGAGCGGGGCACCTTCGTTTGGAATACCAAGGATTTCCGCTAACGTTTCATCAGTGAATCCGATATCGATCCCTCAGACACTTGTTCTCGCGGTGAAAGTGTCTAACACGAAATTACAACAGAATAATCTAATGGCATTAGTAGCAAAAGAAAATTGTAAGGTGACAAAGTATTGTAACCCTAATGCCTCAAAGTAAGGGCGGTGATCGGGAAAGACAGTCCATTTAATCGGTGATTCGGTACAAATAGTACGCATAATAAAATCGGCATACCACAATAAAGCTTGGTCGGAAGTTTTAAAGTAAAACTCGTCCGATGTACCGTCGTCCGATTGGACCGGAGAAAAGAGGGAATCCGTATGCGGATTCGAAGACGATGCCTCTTCACTGGCATTGGTCTTCTTCCTCTTGAAGGGATTGAACTCAGGCATTCTTTCCCAAAATTCTAGAAACCCTAAGAATTTGAAAGTAGAGGAGAGAAGGAATTATACCTTCCAAGAATTGGATATGTTGTTGAAGATGAAGTTCTCCGCACGAATCCAAAGTTTGGACGAAAATTTCCATACGGATTGGAAGAACAAGGGTGGAGAAGAACTAGGGTTTGGAGGCACAGCTGCTGCTGTTTGAGGATGTTTGGAAGAATGAAGAAGATGGAGGCCTCGGGTTCTGGCTGGTACATATATATACCTAGCCGAACTCTGGCCGAATTCGGACCGAGCTCGGGCCGAATCGCCAAGGGTTGCCTGGCTATATATATATCAAAAATAATAATGGTAGGGCCACATCTTTTTCATTAATTCGTTTCAAATGTTTAATTCAGAGTTTAGTAATTTAAAATCTCAAAATAATATAATTAATATTATTTTATAAATTAATATTCTTTACTCAGCATCTGTCTCAAATTAGCTATAGGAGTACTGTCCCAGCTAATAGAGGTTCACCGGGGACTCTTAAGTACCGCTTCGCTTCGACCGTAGTCGTGGTGACAGACAGACTCTTTTTAGGCTTGTCTTGAAAACAGTTTTTGAGCATCGAATAAATTAATTAATAAAACAAAATTAATTAATATTATTGATATCTAAAATGCCCAATTCTCGACGTAAATAATTGAAACGATCTTCCGCTAGAGGTTTTGTGAGTATGTCAGCTAATTGATTCTGAGTGTCTATGTATACAAGGTTTATATCTCCATTTTGTTGATGATCTCGAAGAAAGTGATGTCGAATCTCAATATGTTTAGTACGAGAGTGACATACTGGATTCTTAGTCAAATTAATAGAACTAGTGTTGTCACAGAAAATGGGCATGTGTGTAAAGTGCAATCCATAGTCTTCTAAAGTTTGTTTCATCCACAAAATTTGTGCACAACAACGTCCTGCGGCGACATACTCAGTCTCGATTGTTGATATTGTAACTGAATTTTGCTTTTTACTAAACCAAGAGACTATACCTTTTTCTAGGAAATGACATGTGCCGCAGGTGCTTTTTCTATCTACTTTGCATCCGACAAAATCAGCATCAGAATAACCGGTTAGGTCAAATGACGCGGTTTTGGGATACCATAAGCCGACAGAAGAAGTGCCTTTAAGGTATCGGAAGATACGCTTAACTGCGCACAGATGTGATTCCTTAGGATTAGCTTGAAAACGTGCACATAAGCAAACACTAAACATAATGTCTGGTCGACTAGCAGTTAAATACAGTAAGCTACCGATCATACCTCGATACTTACGTATGTCGACAGATTTGCCTTGTTCATCAATATCAAGCTTGGTTGAAGTCGCCATTGGAGTGCTAAGTGGCTTGATTGCTTCCATATCGAACTTCTTTAATAGATCCTTTGTGTACTTTGCTTGATTTATGAACGTCCCATTGTTGGTTTGTTTGATTTGCAGTCCGAAAAAGAATTTCAGCTCTCCCATCATGCTCATCTCAAACTCATTCTGCATACACTTTGAAAATTCTTGACAAAGAGATTCATCAGTAGATCCAAAGTTATATCATCTACATAGACTTGAATCAAAAGAATATTGTTATTCAAAGATTTTATAAATAAAGTAGTGTCAACCTTTCCCTTTGAAAAACCATTATCAAAAAGAGCTTCGACGATCGTACCAAGCATGAGGGGCTTGTTTCAAACAGTATAAGGCTTTCTTCAACTTGAAAACATATTCAGGAAATTTGAAATCAGTAAAACCAGGAGGTTGAGCTACATAAACTTCTTCTTTTATAAGACCATTTAAAAATGCGCTTTTGACATCCATTTGAAATAACTTAAAATTATGAAAACATGCAAATACACATAACATGCGAATGGATTCTAATCTCGCAACTGGGGCATAAGTCTCATCGTAGTCGATACCTTCTTCTTGATTGTATCCTTGAGCTACGAGTCGAGCCTTATTACGAGTCACTAAACCATTCTCGTTCAATTTGTTTCGGAATACCTGTCGGGTGCCAATGACCGGATAATCAATGGGCTTGGGAACAAGTTCCCAAACTTGATTCCGTTCAAATTGGTTTAATTCCTCTTGCATAGCATCTAACAAAAAATTATCACTACATGCTTCATCAATATTTTTGGGTTCAAAACTGCGAGACGAAAGCAACACAAGAAGCTATATCTTTATTAGAGGAATGAGTACTTACACCCTTGGTAATCTCACCAATTACCAAGTCCTTTGGATGATTAGCCAAGAATCTCATCTCTTTTGGTGTAGTCTCAAGATTGCTAGTTCCGGCTTCTTTGCTTGGAGGTTCATCTGATGCCTGATGTGATGGTTCTGCATCTTTGTGTGAAGGTTTTGCAGTAGCTGTACTTGGTGTGATTATGTCTTCATTGTCATCATCGTCTAAGTGTTGCTTTAGCTCATCAAACTTGACGTTGATAGATTCTTCAATGATCATGGTTCTTTTGTTGAAGACTCTATATCCTTTGCTCTTTGCTGCATAACCTAAAAATATACCTTCATCGGCCTTTTCATCAAATTTACTCAAACTATCGTTAGTTTTAAGAATAAAACATTTACAACCAAAGATTTTGAAATTAGAAACATTTGGTGTTCTATCAAACCATAATTCATAGGGAGTCTTCTTCGATATAGGTCGAATTAGAGCCCTATTGAGAATATAGCATGCTGTATTTACAGCTTCAGCCCATAAGTATCTAGGTAGACTAAACTGGTTTAACATAACTCTAGCCATTTCAGATAGAGTTCTGTTCTTACGTTCCACAACTCTATTTTGTTGCGGAGTCCTAGGGCAAGAGAATTCATGCAGATAACCGTGTGTGTCACAAAATTGCTTAAATTCTGCATTCTAAAATTTGCCGCCATGATCACTACGAATACGAGTAATCATGAACCCTTTTACATTCTGTACTTTCTTGCAAAAGGTGACGAATTCTAATAATGCATCGTTCTTGCGTGCAAGAAAATAAATCCATGTATATCTAGAAAAATCATCTATAATGACAAATGCATATAACTAACCACCTAGACTAGCAATTCTGCTGGGTCCAAATAAGTCCATATGCAACAATTGTAAAGGTCCAGTGGTACTTACAGCGTTCTTGGATTTGAATGCGGATTTGGTCGCTTTTGTTCTTTTCACATTCACTACATACCGTATCTTTCTTGAAAGAAATATCCGGTAAGCCGCGTACCAACTTTTTCGTAGATAATTTTGAAATTGTGTCCATGTTTGCATGACCGAGTCTCATATGCCATAGTTGACTCTCAACGCTTTTGGCCATCAAACATCTACCTGCTGTGTTAGCATCTTCCAACAAATAGAATACATATATATTGTCTTCCCTAATACCTTCAAATTTAGTACTACCAGTTGAGCTATCAACTATGGTACATTTATCTTTTACGAAGTTAATACCGTAACCGTGATCAGCTAAATGGCTTATGCTGAGCAGATTATATTTTAACTCAGTAACTAGACAAACATCTTTAATCACTGGATAGGGAGCCTTACTAATGTCATCGATACCGATTATGTACCCTCATAAATTATTACCGAAGGAGACGTATCCTTCTATTCCTCTTCGACAGTGTTGCGAATAATGAAGCGTCACCGGTCATGTGCCGTGAGCAACCGCTGTCGAGGATCCATTTGCTTCTAGCATGTGAAGGACGTCCCACCTACAAAACAATTTGCAGATGAAACTCTTGGTACCCATTTCTTGTAGGGTCCTGACTGGTTAGTTTTCGGTATCCATGCATAAATATTTAAATCTACTAACTTTCTGATTCTATATGCAGAAGATATATGACCAATGAGGCCACAATAATGATATTTAGCATGTTGAGTGTTGAAAGTAGTGTGAGGTGCATGATTGGTAGGTTTTGGTTTTCTAGTATAGAAGAATGCATGCCTATTAGTCTTCTTGGACATAGTTTTGGTATGGTTTGGTCTGACAGTGTTAGGCGTGTTCCGATGATTCGGTAATTGACACGTGTTAGAATAGGAAGCAGCAACTTCTGGCCGTTTTCCTAAACTAATTTCCAACTTTTTGGAAGTGTCATACAATCTAGTATAGTTAGATGTGAGTGATTCTAACCTGACCTGTGCACACTGGAGACTCTTTCTCTGCTTAGATAGGTCTTCCTTTAACTGGATAATAGTTTGGTCTTTTTTTCGGATAGCTTAACAGTCTCGTGTAACAATAATTTAATAGAAGAAAGCTCACCAGACCCATTTGAAGAGTCATTATCTCTAACATGATCTAGTAGGTCGGTAAGTCTTCCTATTTCACCTTTGTACTCTTTGAGTACCTTCTTAGAGGTTTCATATTTACTACACAGTTTTCTGTAATTATCTAACAGTTTACTGAAAGCCTCTCCTAGTTGCTCAAAGGTGAAATCATCATAAGGATCAAATAGAGGATTAGTGATTACCTGATCACAAGCCATCAAGCAGACATTTACAGCGTCATCTGATTGTTCGTCTTTTGAGTCGCTGGCTGTCACGCCCCGCTCCCGCAGAAGCGATCGACCTCGCTAAGGCGTGATGCCGCACGGGCCTAGGTTGCGCCCGTGCAAGACTAAGTCCGGAAACGGCCGATTTGAGCTAGGCCATAGAGTCGCACAGAGTGTCCCCATTTGCAGCGGAAAGTAAATAAACACAAATTGAAGCGAATTCAACTCTTTATTGATATTCAAGAAGTTTACGAGCGGCGCTAGGCCGACATTACAAATCGCTCAAGCTCTCTCTCTGAAACATAAAAGGCGTGCCAAGTGGCTTAAAACATGGAATGATTCATGGCGATGTTACGATACATTATGTCCTGTATAGGGTGCTTCAGCTCCTTGCAACGCTCCAAGGCTCCAGAGATAGCTCCGCACCTTAGCACGTTCGAGGGAAGCTCCGTACCAGACGACGTCTCCTGCATCCTGCAAGCAGACTGTGGGGTTAGCAGTACATTGTTATGTACGGGTGGGGAGACTAGCTCGTCCACAATGCTATCATTACCAAACACGTTTTATTTACTTTCGTACGCCGTCTATCATTCATCGTCTTTCTAATCTTGCCTTAGGATCAGTTTTATGCATATTTCATAACCTATCTCGTGTTGCCAAATTTAATGTATTGCATGGAAATACATGCACGACTTACCCATACTTACCGTCCGGCCTTCCCTGTCCAAAGTAAACCAAGTTAGTCAATAATTTATAGAAAATAACTTAACGTGAATCATGTGAACTTTCAATGTCAAGGTCGTGTCCCTGCCTCCGGTCCTAGCGCGTCGTAGACGTATTTTCTAAGTCCTTTGCGAAGTACTCTCGATTATCTGGTGTGTTATATTCAAGCCTGTTCAGCAGGCACTTCATTTAGTTAACTTAGATTACTTTGATTTCAATGCAAGGACTTGCACGTGGATTGCCACCAGCAAAGCCCACTTAATCTATATGCATCGGTCGCTGGCATCACAAGCCAATTTGGACATGTTTCTTCCTTGGTAATTTCTCACCTATCATGGCATGCGGCTTGGTATACCCTGATAGTCTTTTGAAATAATCGGCCTTACGTCCCCTGGTGGCCAAGCCAGCACTCAGGCCTGTACAGTAAGCCATTTTTCTTTTATTCCGCCTAGGCCGGTCCCGATCCTACCCCTTGCGTCAGGCCGCTGGAATCCCTTATTTCTCCTCTCCCCCGTATACGATGGAGGTGTCCACGACTATTTCATTTTATTTGTCATTTTAACTTAACGGCTGTCTCTGCGCCGTAGGCTAACCCTTAGCCTTAATGCGTTATCGACCAGGTTGGCGTCCGTGCAGCGCGGGTAGCGAGCCCCATTGTACGTGCCCTTCACACCTGTCGCTAACTATTCTTTTCTTCTTATCTTTCATTCATTCTTTCTTTTCTTTCTTTCACTTGTCCGTTCGTTCATTGATTCATTCACATATTCATTTATTCATTCGTCGATTCATTCATTCACTTATTCGTTCATTCATTCGTTCATTCATACATTTTTGCAACTCCCCGTACAGGAGTCGCCTTGGCGACCCATCGGTCCCATAGTCTTTCAATGTTGCTATCCTCTACTCGAAACGACTATGTTGATAGTCTTCCGTTTCATTGTTGTAAACCATTCATTGTTTCATTGTTGAGCGCATAAGGGACTTGCACGTAAGCTTGTGCCTTAGCACGAGCGTGGAGCGCGGTACGAGAGTTCTCACATTTTTAATGTTCTTTTCTATATTCTATACAAGCATACAAGATAGAATTATTCCCTTAGCTATGTGCGTTGAGTCATTTATTAGCATGCGCGGTGTTATCGCCTAGCGATTCTAGCATTAGTGTCCGTATTGTTATGTGTCTAGGCTAAGCAAAGACGGGTTCATCGGAACCACCCACCTTAGCGATGTTCGCATCGGCCGAGCGATACTCCGAGCGCGCCTTTGAAAGTCTAAGTCTGGATTCATCTTTGACGGGCCAATGTAAGTCTTGCATCGATTCGCATCGATACTTCATCGGGTCGACGCAACTCTTCGAGTCGACGGCTCATTTGAGTCGTTGTACTTGCCGTTTGAATCGGCGTTCCGCTAGGGCGTAGCGGGTCATTACATAATATACCACTCAAAACAAGTCTCGTCCTCGAGACTTCCTGAGTGCGGGTCATCCTATCGTTCCTTAACTCATGCCGTGTGTGCATCTTAGACAATTTCTTATCGAATGGCTTTATCGTTCGATGGCATCGAACTATACTCGGTTATTCCTCCAACTTTTACGTTACATATGTTTGGTCAATTTTATGGAATGACTGTTCATTCATTTTAGACTTAATGGTACTTATTCAATCGTCATGTTTCTTTGACTTGGTTGCTATTTTGTTGTGTCATGGGACTAAAATGGTTGCACGGGGTGCATAGAAATTCATTAAACGCGAGAGTCGTAGGCTGAGGCAACTCACTCATTCGTTCATGCGCATCTCAACACCCACTTGCAGTTGCATTCGAGTTCATCATATCGCTGGGTTTGGATCGTGCACGTATTCAAGGCATCCCCCGAGTACGTACATTTCAACCAAGCTTAGCGATTAACGAAGTCGGACAAGCTACTCGTGATAGTTTTAATTTGCCGACCGTTTTACTTTTACTTCGATTAAAATCGAACTCATGTGTGTATCACATATCGTTTATCTCGATCCTCGAGATGATTCGATTCGCTTGTCAAGCGCTCTTGTCAACGAAATCAATACGATTTCTTCTTAGCGGAGTCGTCCAAGTCTAAGTAAATTTCCGTCCGATTCGAAACCAAGTATTGCACTATCATCGAGTACGTCTTCCAACCAATGATTCAATTCGTTATCCCAACTTTACTTGCGCATCATCTATTCCTATCATTCGCTTTGTTTGGGGCCAATCTCGTCGTCGTTCACGCAC
Organism: Iris pallida; assembly: GCA_029216955.1. Taxonomy (NCBI): domain Eukaryota; kingdom Viridiplantae; phylum Streptophyta; class Magnoliopsida; order Asparagales; family Iridaceae; genus Iris; species Iris pallida. Next base: position 2,130,319 of record JANAVB010015400.1, on the reverse strand, counting down.
ACTCCCTGTTCCCCGTCCTACTCTAAGTCTTGCTGCCCAAGTCTATCGTCCGTCCAGACGATACTGTAAGGTCAATCGCACACGTTCAATCACTCGGCATAGGGTCGTCCGCCTATCCGCTAAGTCGTCTCACAGGGTCATAGTTATAAGTCAAGGCCGTGGCTTATCGTGCAAGGTCGTTGCACGACGCTCGCCCCAAATCCTATGGTCAAACCATTTGTTCATTTGTACGGGAGTATTCTCTACCCAAGCTCGTTTCACTCAAATTCCTAAACATCGAGCAACGTTCACCCTATTCGCATCAGCACATTCTCCGCTCCAAGTCCGAGCTCGTTTAGGAGAGTCATCCTACGATAGGTTGTCCTCAATCAAATCCTTGACATGTTAATATCCTGCATCCGTACTAGCAATTATCGTAGTCTATCTCTTCAAGTATGTTTGATACAATCCACCTATCCATCCTATCCAATTCACGTAGTCGATCACGAGGTCGTCTAGCCTTGTAATATGTCGCAACCCGATCTCACGCAAGTCTGATTATCCACGGCGGACATGAATCACCATGTCAACGTTCCCGCGGAATAATCGTCCTCATCGGGACGTAACTTTTGCGTTGAATCTAGACTTACTCATTTTCGATACGCGGATTGGGTCTACTCAATCCTCAAGTTTCGTCGTCCATCATAAGTCCGATCAATCCTCTAATTTACCTTCGCTTCAAACCATAAGTCGAAGCAATCAAAATTGCCATGTCAAGGTATTTTGAGTTCGATCATTCCCGCTGGACATGAATCACCATGCCAACGCTCACGCGGAACGATCGTCCCAAACCTGACGTGACGCATGTGCGAGGCTGGAGTTGCGCTCGCACAAGACAAGATCGTTGACGTTGTGGTTATCACCGAACAATCAAGTCACTTCCCTTCTTCATTCCAAATATTCTTTTCTATCCAAATTCTCCAACATAGCATCCTTTAAAATAATAACTTCTAACACGATCATCACTCATCGAATCAGAGTACCCCCGAGTTATCGTACATCGATCTTTGATACGTCTCAATACCATCGATGATGTACATAACCTGACGATCTTCCTTTTGCAACGAATTCCGAGTCGTGTAACTTAATTTCCTCAATTCGCATTGTCTTATGCTAGCTCAAGTCTTTGAGCAACATCCGTTCCAAATCCTTAGTCATTCTCGTATCTCCAAATCAACGTTTCCTATGCACGCTATCTTCCGATCGTGCTATCTTCGATCTCATCCATGGGTATTTCACCTTAACTCAAGTTTCAATCCCTTCGACTACATTCGAAATCGCATGTACGATTTACTACGTTTCCTCGACCAAGACCTCCATTCGTTTCATCGTTCCGACTCTCTATTCAATCGTTTCGTAATTCGCACTACGCATTCTTAATTCGTTTGAACGATATCTCGTTTGAGACTATCGAAGTCAAAACCAACTAAGCGTTACTCATTCTAAGGCCTTGCGTGATATCATCGCTTGCCGACATACTCGTTCTATCCGCAAATCCTTTTGTCTCGCTCGAACAATTTCTATAACGTCCATACACCACTCAGGGTTCGAGCCACTCGATTAGTCGTCGACACTCACACTTATTCTTCTTCGAACCTATCACATACACCACTCGGAGTCAAGTCATTCTATAAATCCTCAAACGATCATTTGATTCCCAATCGATGTGTTCAATCGTGCGTTCGTCCATTTCTCAAAGTCTAAGAACCATTTCTCGTATTCGCTTTAGCGTTGGTCAAGTAGCGTCTCTATCAACATACGTTCTAAGTCTCACTTATTCTCGTACGAGCGATAGTCGATCTCGCTCGCAAACTCGTTCGCAACAGAAGGTATAGGTGCACGATACTCGGCACAACTTAGCCAAAAGGCTGCGTGCATAACCATCCCGTTCGAACTATACTTCGGTCTCGCATACTCGTTCGCTATTGTCAACGTAAGGTTATTCAAACACGCCTTACGTTTGCTAACTTTTAGCATTTTGGTTTTCTTCTGACTTAAGTCCGTCATGGTTTGGCACAAAGGCCTTTGCCTATCGATCCCGTTCAACCGAGTACTTGTATGAGCTTTTAAAAGTATTAGACTTATTGTATGGAACATCCTAAGGCACCACTAGAGAGAGCGTATACTTCTTTTGTTTCAACGAGCTTTCAAAACTGAGAAAATTGAAATGAAGTCCAAGGACGTAAAGCCGTGCTCTGATACCAATCTGTCATGCCCCGCTCCCGCAGAAGCGATCGTCCTCGCTAAGGCGTGATGCCGCACGGGCCTAGGTTGCGCCCGTGCAAGGCTAAGTCCGGAAACGGCCGATTTGAGCTAGGCCACAGAGTCGCACAGAGTGTCCCCATTTGCAGCGAAAAGTAAATGAACACAAATTGAAGCAAATTCAACTCTTTATTGATATTCAAGAAGTTTACAAGCGGCGCTAGGCCGATATTACAAATCGCTCAAGTTCTCTCTCTGAAACATAAAAGGCGTACCAAGTGGCTTACAACATGGAATGATTCATGGCGATGTTTCGATACATTATGTCCTGTATAGGGTGCTTCAGCTCCTTGCAACGCTCCAAGGCTCCAGAGATAGCTCCGCGCCTTAGCACGTTCGAGGGAAGCTTCGCACCAGACGACGTCTCCTGCATCCTGCAAGCAGACTGTGGGGTTATCAGTACATTGTTATGCACTGGTGGGGAGGCTAGCTCGCCCACAATGCTATCATTACCAAACACGTTTTATTTACTTTCGTGCACCGTCTATCATTCATTGTCTTTCTAATCTTGCCTTAGGATCAGTTTTATGCATATTTCATAACCTATCTCGTGTTGCCAAATTCAATGTATTGCATGGAAATACATGCACGACTTACCCATACTTACCGTCCGTCCTTCCCTGTCCAAAGTAAACCAAGTTAGTCAATAATTTATAGGAAATAACTTAACATGAATCATGCGAACTTTCAATGTCAAGGTCGTGTCCCTGTCTTGGGTCCTAGCGCGTCGTAGGCGTTTTTTCTAACTCCTTTGCGAAGTACTCTCGATTATCTGGTGTGTTATATTCAAGCCTGTTCAGAAGGCACTTCATTTAGTTAACTTAGATTACTTTGATTTCAATGCAAGGACTTGCACGTGGATTGCCACCAGCAAAGCCCACTTAATCTATATACATCGGTCGCTGGCATCACAAGCCAATTTGGACATGTTTCCCCTTGGTAATTTCTCACCTATCATGGCATGCGGCTTGGTACACCCTGATAGTCTTTTGAAATACCCGGCCTTACGTCCCCTGCTGGCCAAGCCCGCACTCAGGCCTATACAGTAAGCCATTTTTCTTTGATTCCGCCTAGGCCGGTCTCGATCCTACACCTTGCGTCAGGCCGCTGGAATCCCTTATTTCTCCTCTCCTCCATATACGATGGAGGTGTCCACGACCATTTCGTTTTATTTGTCATTTTAACTTAACGGTTGTCTCTGTATCGTAGGCTAACCCTTAGCCTTAATGCGTTATCGACCAGGTTGGCGTCCGTACAGCGCGGGTAGCGAGCCCCGTTGCACGTGCCCGTCACACCTGTCGCTAACCATTCTTTCCTTTTTATCTTTCATTCATTCTTTCTTTTCTTTCTTTCACTTGTCCGTTCGTTCATTGATTCATTCACATATTCATTTATTCATTCGTCGATTCATTCATTCACTTATTCGTTCATTCATTCATTCATACATTTTTGCAACTCCCCGTACGGGAGTCGCCTTGGCGACCCATCGGTCCCATAGTCTTTAAATGTTGCTATACTCTACTCGGAACGACTATGTTGATAGTCTTCCATTTCATTGTTGTAAACCATTCATTGTTTCATTGTTGAACGCATAAGGGACTTGCACGTAAGCTTGTGCCTTAGTACGAGCGTGGAGCACAGTGCGAGAGTTCTCACATTTTTCATGTTCTTTTCCATATTCTATACAAGCATACAAGATGGGATTATTCCCTTAGCTATGTGCGTTGAGTCATTTATTAGCATGCGCGGTGTTATCGCCTAGCGATTCTAGCATTAGTCCGTATTGTTATGTGTCTAGGCTAAGCAAAGACGGGTTCATCGGAGCCACCCACCTTAGCGATGTTCGTATCGGCCGAGCGATACTCCGAGCGCGCCTTTGAAAGTCTAAGTCTGGATTCATCTTTGACGGGCCAATGTAAGTCTTGCATCGATTCGTATCGATACTTCATCGGGTCGACGCAACTCTTCGAGTCGACGGCTCGTTTGAGTCGTTGCACTTGCCGTTTGAATCGGCGTTCTGCTAGGGCAGAGCGGGTCATTACACTGGCTTCACTTTCATGCCATATGCTTGTGTTGGCGTATTTTTTTGATGTAGATTTCTTCAGATAGCCTTTGTCATATTTGCTGTTTTTCTTTGATGATGATGTTGTAGGATAGTCTTTCTTCATGTGTCCTTTCTTCTTGCATCCGTAGCAAATATGATCTTCCTCGTTGTTGTTGTTGTTGCCGTCTTTTGTTCTCCTGTTGAATCTCATGAACTTCTTGAATTTTCTTACCAGAAGAGCTTGATCTTCAGAGTCTGAGTCGCTGTCATCAGAATCATCTTCGATGGTTCTTCTATGTTGCGCCTTGAGAGTGATCGTCTTCTCTGACTTCTCCTTTGGTGTAGCATCTTCAAAGTCTTCAAGTTCTAACTCGTGAGTGATTAGCTTACCCATGAGTGTTTCTAGAGACATTGTTGAGAGGTCGTTCCCTTCAATGATTGCAGTAGCCTTTGGAATCCAGTTCTTTGTAAGGGTTCGAAGAAGTTTGCGAATCTTCTCATGGTTACTGTAATCCTTGCCTAGTGAAGACAGAGGATTTACAATATCCAAGAATCTTGTAAACATCTGAGTGACTGATTCACTTGGCTTTATTTTGAACGCCTCGTACTCCTGAGTAAGTCTGCTGATCTTTGACTCCTTGACTTGTGTTGTTCCTTCGTGGGTTACTTCGAGAAGTTTCCACACTTCGTTTGATGTTGTGCAAGTAGACACCCTGTAGAATTCAGTTTTGTCTAAAGCACAAAATAAAGCGTTAATAGCACGTGCGTCAAGACTGGCCTTTTTCTTTTCCTCCTCTGTATATTTGTCATAGGGTTTTTCGACTAAAACACCATCAACATTAATATGAGGTGGCTTTTTATAGCCATCAATAACTACAGACCATAAGTCAAAATCAAGAGATTTCAGAAAGAAACTCATACGTGTTTTCCAATAAGTGTAGTTTGTGCCGTCAAACAGTAGAGGTCTGTTTGTGGCTTGGCCTTCACTTGTGAATTTCACAGTTGCCATGTGTAATGCCGTAATCTATATAACAATTGAATATAACTGCAATTTTACCTTGCTTTACCTGTATAACCCGCTCTGATACCAATTGTAGGAACGAAATCGTAAAGCAAAATACTCTAGAGGGGAGGTGAATAGAGTAGGCAGCGAAATATTGCTAATTAAAAATCTTGTTAGCAGTTAGATCACAGATATAAAAATAATCACAAAGTAAATGACAGAAATTAAAAGTGATCAGAAGGCAAACGCAAACACCAAGATTTATACTGGTTTCCCTCTTGTGAGGACTAGTCCAGTCGGACGAACTCTAGCTTCCAGTTGAATCCACTATTGGAAAATCCCGCAAGTTTTCATACGCAGTCCTTGCAACTTCTACAGACGCGAACTTTCATACGAAGAACTCGACCAACTTCAATTGTGAAGAGTTGTATCTTCTATCAAGCCTCTGATTACAATCGCTCTGAAACTTCTAGACCGTACCGCACTGGCAAATCGACTAGAGGATTGTAACTGGCTTAGGATTTGAAAATATAAGCTTTGAAAAACTCTTTGGAGAAAATGTAAGCTTTAGAAGAGAAGAGATTGAAAGTGAATTGGTGATTTGAAATGATCGAAATACTTCTCTATTTATAGTTTTTTCAAAGACAAAACTCTGACAGAATTCGGGCAGAATTCGGACAGAACTCTTTGTAAGAAACCGCAACTGAAGGGTGACCAAGTTCAAAAATCAAACGTTCACTAACGTTCATCTTGGCCGAACTCTGGCCGAGTTCTGCTAGGGTTCTGCCAGTTTATTTTTGAGAAAAATCAATTTGGCTTTTTGAAAAGTCCTTCAGAAGCTTTTTGTAAAAATGATGTTTTTCAAAAACATAGGTCACTTTTTAAAGAGATAGGTCAGTTTTGAAAAACAATTCCGGACAGCCTATTTGCCAGTACGACTTGGTGTACAATGTATTCCTAGACTCAATAAAATGAAAAATTATATTGCTTTGACGGAAATATATTTAGAGTGGCCAACAGCTTCAGTCTTGAACATCGTAGATATCCATTGTTGAGCAGTGTCCAAAACGTCGTAGGTAAACATCTGAATTGACTTGCATTTATATCGAGACAGAGTTTGATCAATTATTAAAATCAGGTTTGACCATGACCAATGGGCCAACACTACGCCGCTGTGACTTGGCCCGAAGCCGAAGCTTTACCTTCACTAGGTACCTCATGTGGTGTCACCCCACTGTAGCATGGAGTACTACGCTCCTTTGTAGTGTTGTGCTATCCATGCTTCCTGTAAAGCATGCCGGACATCCCAAATGTCCGAGAACTCATTAAGGCTTCCAAGCCATCCTCTCACAGGACTTTGTTCTATACAAAGAACAAATAGTAGACAACAGTAGTTCTGAGTTCTTAACCCCACAAAGTCCCAAAGGATTGCCTACTTACAGTAGTTCTGGGTCTGGAACCCCACAATATCCAAAAGGATTGCCCATTAACAGTGGTTCTAGGTACGTGACCCCGCAATATCCAGAGGATTGCCCACTAACAGTGGTTCTAGGTCCGTGACCCCGCAGTATACCAAAGGATTGCCTACTGCACCTGATATTCTTTTAGTCAATGGTCTTCCCTTGAACCAAAAGCTAGATGCCTAGTAGATTTCTCTTTGAACTAATAGCATAAAACTTTATGGTAGGATTGCAGAGATACAATATCAGAACGTCTCTAAGCCCATTTTTCTTGCTGAGTCCTCGACCAGCTGGCACTTGAAACCTTTGGTGAACAGATCCGCGAGATTCTTCAGGCTCCGAACATCCACCACGGTAATGACTCCTCTTTTAATGAGATCATTCATCGACCTGTGCCTTAATCACACAGTCATCTTCTTGCCATTGAAGAGATCATTTAAAGCCACCGCTGCAGTCGACTGGTTGTCGCAATAAATCGACACTGCCGAAATTTGTGCACGACCCACAGGAAGATCGTGTCTGGTTGTCACAATACATCGGCATTACCCGAATTTGTGAACCAACCACAGAAAGATCCTTCCTGAGCTCCCGAAGCCATTCTGCTTCATACCCGAAGTTATTCCGCTTCGTCCGCTACAGCTAACAGAAGTCAGATTCTATAGTGAGAGAAATGTCTGCTTCTTCGACTTTCTCGATATAGTACTACTACCCATGGATATACTTTTTTGACTTCCTCGATATAGCAGCCTGCTTCTTCGACTTCCTCGATATAGCAGCATTATCCATGTAGAAGATATAACCTCTTCTTTCTCTCCTTCTAAGCATCGACTGGCATCGCTGAAGCCTTCTACCCCTGCAGGGTAACCGATGTAGTGCATCTTTCTGAGTCCTTGAGAGATATCCAATTACCCTCTTCACAGCTTTCCAAAGGTCAACACTTTGCTTGCTCGTGAATCGACTCGACATACCTACAGCAAAAGCTATGTCAGGCCTAGTTATACTTGTAGCCTACATCAAACTCCAAATGGTGTTCGAGTACACCAACTATCTGACGCTTCTCCAGGATATGGCTTCAGCTTTTGATCACACCCATAAGGAGTATCTATCCCTGGAAGATCCTGACATCCATAGCATGTGAGCAGCTTTCCACGTAGTGAGCTAGTGACAGGGCAAGCTCCACTTCTGTCTGGATTATTTAAATCCCCAGGATAACATCCGTATCTCCCATGTCCTTCACACTGACGTTGGGAACATCTTTGTTCTAGTGACACATCATCATGTCGTCCACATAGAGGCAAACGATGAGTCCTTTCTCATCAGCGAACTTCGTGTAAACATACTTTAAGAGTCTCGCTGACCCTGTAGTCTTTTGACCTAATAACCTGGTCAAACTTCTCGAGCCACAGCTTGGGAGTGCACTTCAAATTGTACAAAGAATTCACCAACTTGCAGACCTCGTCTTCAATACCCTGAACGACAAATCTATCTGGCTGTTGTATGTGAATCTCTTCTGTCATTTCTCTATCCAAAAATACTGTCTAAACATCCATCTGATGATAGAACAACTTATGAATATCAGCCACGACCATCGTCTGTGACTACCATATTTCCGGAATAGGAGTATTTTTCAGTGTTGTAAATTTCGGTAGGCGGATTCGGTACGGCAAAGGGGCGCCTGGCGCCTAGGCCGCACATAATTTTTTTTTTTTTAAGTTTTGGATTTTAACTTTTGAAAATTTTTGATATTTTTTTTGAAATTTGAAATTTTATTTATTTATTATTAAATTTAATGATTTTTTATTATTATTTTTTTAGAATCTGAATTTTTTTGAAATTTAAAAACTAAAATTTCAAATTTCAGAAATTTTAAAATTCAAAATTCAAAATTTTGAATTTTCCGCTTTTGCCGAATAGGCCGAACAGGGGCCGATTTGGCCGAACAGGCCCGCCTAGGCGCCGAACAGGCCCGTCTAGGGCCGAACTGGCACCTAAGTGGCCGATTAGGGGGTTTTCGGTGCCTGGCGGCCGCCTAGCGCCTAGGCGGCCGCCTAGGCCGATTTTTAGAACACTGGTATTTTTGTCGTTTTATATTAATTATATAGTGGGTATTTTTTTATTAACTAAATATGATTGTAGCATTTATTAGTTGGCTAACCTATTAGTGGACCCTTGACTTGTGGACCTAATTGTACTAGACATGACTACTTGGACCTATATTTTAGGGTGAACATAACTAGACACATTTAAGTCATGTAGAGTCGAGATTAAGAGTAGAAATTAACCCAACACTTAGACTAGAACAACCTCTTATTAAACCTAAGTGTTCATGATAACTTGAGGGGTAGAATGGACATTTCAAAGGGGGTTTTAGGGCACCCTTCATGGCTGGTCATAAAGAGGGTTTTCTCCCTCTTCTTCATTTTATTTTGAGCCTCCATAAACCCTAGAAGAAGCCCTCTTCAAGCCCCCTTCCATTTCTTTCATTCCGACCATTAAAACTCCTCTACATTCCTTCAAAAGCTTCCCAAATCCTCATCCTACAAGATTAGAAGCTTGGAGACCAAGGAGCTCATGGGAAGGAGGCCAAAAGATAGAAAGATTGTGTCAAACTTGACACAAGAGCATCCCTAGAAGGTTTCATTGGGAATCCATCTCCCAATAGGTAAACCTTTGTCATTTTAGCATAGTTTGAGCTTCGTTTTCATGCATGACACTTGTAGGAACACTCACAAGGACTAGGGGTACCCATGGGGAGAAGAGCATGGCTCTAATCTTCATTTTGGTATATTTTATTTGGGTTTTTGTGCAATCCTTAGAGAAATTCGATGAGAGCCCACCAAGTGTTTGTCAAAATGACAAATAGACTTGTTTTTATTTCAATTTTGTACCCATGGTTAGTTTGGTTGATCATTTGGTAGGCATTTTATTTGATTTCTAAGTTTTCCTCACTAAGTATATACATATATAAGTGTTATATATATGTTATATATACATGTATGTATATATGCAAGGTGTATTGGGGGTTTGTGTTCACTGTTTCTGGGACTTTTGCCACTGTTTTAATTTCAATGAGAGTAGTAGGATTTTAGAGATCCTACTGTCAAGAAGACAGTGATAAGGGGGGGAATGTTAAGTGACGGTGAGCTCACTTGTGAAGTTGTGAGTGTGTCTTAGTAGAGTGTGGGCATGTGAGGCTAAGTAAATGAAGGTTCAGTGAGCTTGTGTGCAGGCCATTGGCCATAGCCCAACTTCATTTGAATTCAGTATCACTCTTCAGGAAAATAGGGTATGCTTTGCTGTTGATTAAGTGTGGCAGCATGCTTTAGCATTGCACTAGCAGCAGGGAATGCCCTGGCCATGGTTGAGTGATGACCTGCCGTGGGGAGGCCATCCTGGCTTTGGCAGGCCACTTGGCTGTAGCAGGGGAGCAGTGTGAGCTCAGGCTTGGCCAGGCAGTGTGGCCAGGTCACTTGGCCACTGTAGTAGGCAATGTGCTTTGGCACATGGCCTTGGCCTTGGCTACTGCAGTGTGGGCTCGGGCACAGCCATCTTGGCTTGCCATTTGGCCATAGGCCTTTGAGCCAATACCCAAGTGTATTAGTCCATGTTTCAGTAAGGATTAGAGGCTTTAGTGTAGCAGCACACCTAAGTTTGTGAGTGTCAAGGGGATCTAGAGCGAGTAGTGTGTTGGTGTCAGTATCAATGTAGTGTCAAGTGTCAGTGAGCTCACTTGTGAAATTGTGTGTGACTGAGCGAAGTATCAGTCAGTGTCAGTTGAGTGTCCTGTTTGAGTCCCTAAGTATCAGTGAGGATTTTCAGTGGTATGAGTGTCTTGTGTTAGAGTGTCAGTTAGAGTGTTCAGTGTGAGGGGGACACCCCCTGGCTTTTGGTTGGTCACTTGGCCATTTAGCCATGAGTGAATGTCAGTTAGTGAGTATTCATGGAAGGGGCTTAGCCCCTTGGGGTTTGGTTAGATTCACTGTGTGTGTGTATGTGTCAGTTAGAGAGGGTAGTAACCCATGTATCAGAGTTAGTGATCAGTTGTATGTGAGTTAGTGTTTAGTGTCAGTTAGTGAATATTAGTCAGGTATCAGGCTTAACTCCACAGTCTAACATCTGTAACATAAAAGAGAGATCTTGATGTGTTACCCCATCTATGTATCAGTCATATGTTAGAACCTTGTCATGTGTAGGACTGGGACAGGTCCTATTGGAATGGTTTGAGCAGAGCCTTGCACTGTTGGCCAAGGTTTTGGTCCCTGTGCTATAGGCAGGAGCCATGTGGGCTTGGGGCAGGCCATTAGGCCACTGGCCAGGCCAGTGCAGCAGCGCACTTGTTTTTTATGGCAGTACATTAGCAGCAGCAACATTTGCCTTAGCAATGCAGTATGCACTTGGCATTTGCATTGCAGCAACAACAGCATGGGATCTTGCCTCTGTTTTGGCTGTGTTGGCCAATAGGCCAATGGGCCAGAGGCAATTGGCCATTGCCATGACATGTGGGTGAGTGTGTGTGTGGTGGTTTGTGAGGAGTTTGTCCTAAGGTTAGAGAATGGGGATAGTTACCTATCACTAAGTGAGGGGATACCTAACTAGTTAGGGTAATAAGGATATTACCTACCCTAAGTTAATAGGTAAGGTATTACCTAGGGTTAGACAATGGGTTAGTGGGTAATACAGTTAAGGTAATAAGGATTTTACCAAATAGATGAATAGGTAATGTATATTCATATATATAGGTAATGTATCTAAGTTAAGGTAAAGGTTGATACCCATCCAAGATAGGGTAACTCATGAATAGGGTATAGGGTAAATATTATATATATATATATATATATATATATATATATATATATATATATATATATATATATATATATATATAAATTTGAAAAAAGGGTAAATTTTATTCCAAAATCAACTCAAACAAATATACAATCATACAATCAGGGATGGTCATCCACCCTACAGGTTGCCAAAGCAGTTACATCAAATTCTATATTATGTAGAATTTCTATAGGAGAGGTGGTTAGTCCCTCGAAAATGCGACGGTTCTGTTCCCTCCATGAGGGCCCTATGCCCTAGTCCCCTAAGTCAACAGCTTTTTCTTTCCCTTTATCCACCGCCGACGCCTTAGGGCACCACCCAAACGATCTCCCACCAGCACTGTTCCCCGTTCGGGGGGGGGGGGGGGGTCCCGAGGCCATGGGGCGTCTTCCGCGTCCCCGAACCATCACCCGTTCTCCTGTCAGACGAGTAGCGTGCCTTTATGTGGGACACCGTACCACCCTCCTTACCCGCACTCCTACCACCGTAACGTCTCGTGACCGTCGTCCAGCCACCGTTCTTCATCTGTTTATCCTGAGATCCAGCCACGGATCCAGGTTGGAAACCCGGAGATACTGTCAAATCTGGAACCCATCGATCATCCAGTGCTGCCACTGCCGCCGCCCACGCCAGCGCTGCCACCTTCGCCGCCCGAGGCAGCGTTCGGCGTCCGCTCAGGTGCCCCCCTGCCGTTGGCAGCGCCGACGCCTGCATCTGCCCCTCCGTACGTGGCTTCCGAGGTCGCGCGGTCACTGCCGCCTCCAGCCCCGATCGAGCCGGAGCCGCCCTTGGCCGGCCCACCCCCGGTCGGGCTGCCGCCGGCCGATCCGCCCTTGCCGACTGCTCTGGGGTCCCAAGGGCGGGACCCCCTAGGGTTTGCTCCTTAAGTCGCCCGATCGCCCATCTCTATATATTATATATATTTTAAAAGCATTAATGTTTCTTTGTTGGTTTAGCCTTCTTTCCACTAGAAAAATGCCCCCATATGGCAGCCATATGCCTCTCCATACTTCATGTGTATATATATATATATATATATATATATATATATATATATATATATATATATATATATATTGTATAGATAGATAAGTAGGAAATAACTTGGAATAGGTTAGATTGACCTTGATATTGACTAGGGTTGACCAAGGTTGACCAGTTGACCAAAGTCAACTTTAAGTCAATATTGACCTAGATTTGACCTAGATTGCATATCACACACTAGATATCCATGTTTAACAATATAAAACACCAATTAACATGCATATCTCATATATAGGTCATTGTGACTCTACTTTGGACCTCGATTCACATTTATTGCTCTGGACCGTAGGCGAGTACATTCTATGATAGTTTCCATTATTTGATTAACACTATAATTCCAGTATTTAGAAATGTTACTTATGATTCTTGACACGATGGTACACGGATTGGTATTGTCATTGGATCTTCAGTCATGGGATATTACCTTAATTCATAGCAATGGTAGCGGATACTGTCCTCGTTGGTATTGGATAACATTGGATAATATTGGATAACACTGGAATACATTGGCTAGTAACGTGTCATGGTTGGATCCATCGTATCAGTCGGGGCGGAAGAAATACTAGTTAGATATGTGATCAAGAACTATCTGCAAGTAGCATAAATCAATGGCTACTAGCTATCATACACTTCACATATGGTTGAGTTAGCCTTCCTTAGTGTAAATCATTGAATCTTCCAAGTCGATCACATATCTAATTGGTATTCCAAAACACATTGTCTATTATAGTTTCATACTCGGTTCACCAGCTACATTGCTCTATCCTTGATATGGTAGTTCCTCTTCCATTACTTGCTCACACATATTACATTTTTAGATTATATTGCCTGTCTCTTCCCATTATACTATTGCCTCAGATATGTTTACCTCATTGTATATAGCATTCTCTTTATCACTGCTTTATAGTTTTTGTCAATTAATTGGAACTGCTATTTGGGTTGTACTTCACTCCAATCCTGACTGGATAATATTTTTCAGAGTATTTAGAGGACTGACGACCATGTCTAGGAGATTTCCTTTGGAGCCGGTGCTCGCTAAGGGTGCTAAGGTTACTGGACCTTGTCTCCAGTTTATGAGATTGAGATGTTGTATTTATTTCAGGACATGTATTATATAGACTTAGACTTCCAGATTTTTGTGTTGTGACTTCTATTGCCATTCAGTTTTATTTTCATTATCATCCATCCAAATATTGTGTCTGTTCTTCCCTTAGAACTTGTGATTGAGAAATATATTCATGTCATATTATTCCTCCATGCGGAGATGACAGGTTTACATTTCACATTGTAGATGCTAGATAGTATACACAACCTCTACAACGTTCTACCGCCGACACTGCGGTGTAGGCCGGACGTACCCACGTCCTCATGCCCCTAAACAAGGTACGGGTCGTGACATCCTCATCCCGATAGTTGACATCTTAGCTAATAGAGCATATTTGTCAACCTCATTAATCTCCTGTTCTTGAGCAAACCCTCTAGCCTTGAACTCATCTTCAGTTCCTTCGGCTTTCATCTTTTTCTTCTCGAAGATTTAATAGGTTTAGCTCCTTCAGGCAGATTAACTAACATCCACTTATAATTGGATGTTACAGAGTCAATCTTATCATTGACTCTTTCCTCCAGAAGATCGCATCTCTGGACTTTATCACCTCATCAGCCTCTACGTGATGGATGATAAAGTTTATCTCTGAAATCTTTCGGCCTTCTTACTTGCTTTGCTTACTGCTTAGCGAATACTGGTTAAAGTGTTGTCATCAATGGCAACCACCTTCTGGACTTCTACTTCTATGAAAGTACTTGCTCCTTCGGTACCAACAATATTCTCCGGAACATCTACGAGAATAATGTTCTTGTTCCTATCAATTTTGTCTTCAAAGAATTCTGTCTCGCGAGACTCAATGATATGATTGATACAATATCAAGTGATCTCCCAGCATAACTTACAACAGCTAATTCCAAAAATACTGTCTTCTTGGTTTTCGTCCCTGACTTCTGAATCTTTATATCTGAAAGCTTCACATACACCAAACACCCCCATACTTGAATGATATTCAAGTTAGGTCTAACCTTGAACCAGTGCTGATGAGAATCATAGTCAGATATATGAACAGTACTTTATTCAGCAATAAACGTAGCCGTACACACAATATATCCCCAGAAGCATATTGGAAGATCCGTAATATAGATATCATCTTTAACAGCGTCCTGATCTTCCTTTCTGACACTCCATAGATTATAGATTCTACCAAGCAGTCATTTCATTGTCAATTCCATGTTCATAACAGAACGATACGAATCCAAAAAATGATACTCTCCGCCTTGATCAATCCTGAGTGTATATACAGAGGAGTCGTTTCATAGCCAATTCGATGTTCATAACAGAATGCTATGAATCCAAAAAATGACACTCTCCGCCATGATCACTTCTGAGTAGTTGTAGACCAGTTTAATGTTCAGCTTCAGCCCTGAAGTCCCTGAACTTCTCGATTGCTCCATCCTTCGACTTAAGAAGTCATACGAACGTGCACTTCGAGAAACACTTCGAACCGGCCTCCGTACAGAATTGATAAAAGTCATAGATATCTGAGTATACTAACTCCAGATAATCCGTACTTTATTTCAATCGTCTGAGCAGCTTCCTGACAGTCTTGTCTCTGTACAGACCTCAAATCCCCACCTCCTGACCCCTACATTCTGGAGATAAGGTCTAGATAGAAGATTTTGAGCTTGCTTCTATAATAGACCAACTCTCAGTCCATTCAATGAAGAAACTTCATCTCCATCAGCAGAAGTTTGAATATCCCTTCAATACCGAACATCTTCTCGAAGCACGTTCCTCGCCAAGAAACAACCATCTAGTTAGTACGAATGTCCATCTTCAAGTCTGTATCAGACAACAGACTTCCTAAGATCAGATCTTCAGAAATCTCTGGTACATGCAACACGTATACCAAAGAACTTGTCGGTGGTCCATAACCAGTGTCTCGATTTTCCAGATCTTCTGCTAGATATATGTTCGCCATCGAGACCTTTATCATAACAAGGCTCGTCCTTGGTGAATAGCTCCTTCGAGAGCACACGTGGTCATATGCACTAGTGTCCGACCACTAGTCAGCTACCACGCTAGAGAACTCAACCTGTGCAACAATAGCAACCAAGTTAAATAATCAAAACAACCAAGTTTAGCCATACCTGCTATTTTGGTTTGGACTTAGCCCTACAATCTTTCTTGAAGTGGCCCTTCTTGCCACAGTTGAAGCAAGCCCCATTGCCCTTAGGCTTTGGCTTGAATTGAGCTGACTTCACCCTCAGCTGGTAAGAGTCCTTAGCTCGTCTTCAACATGAATCCAATGCAAAAGACGTTCAAGATCCACCTCCATCTTCTTGTGGTGCATGTCCGAGATGAACTTGCTCCACCCAGGTGGGAGCTTAGCGACAATACCCCCGAAGACGAAGGCGTCAACCAACAGCATGCCGTCATCCACCTTGTAGAGATTCTCTACAGATTCCTAGACGTCCTTAGCATGTACAGTCTTGTTGTTTGACTCTGCTAGAGAGTCCTCCATAGAGTTCAAGATAAGCAACTTACAAAGGTTGTTATCGCTCCTCCACTTGGATTGCAGAGCAGTGACCTCGACGACCCTTCGAACATTTTTACCTTCTAGAATTAAAGGTTCAGGATCTGTCAACACGTAGTCGACGCTCACAAGTTGAATATTTAGGCTGACCTTTCTCATCCAGACGTTGTAATGCTCTCCGTCAAACTTCTCAAGTTTGTTAAAACTTGTGTCGAAAAGGTTTGCACGGTTGTTCTCCATCAGATCTAATCTTTCTTTGAGATTGTTATTCCCGAAACAGATCTTAGATGGAAGAACGTATTTTGGCAACACTTCGAAGAAGGTACACAACTGAGATCCCGGAGGATTTAGAGAGACGAAATCAAATGTAACACTTCCAGGAAGGCACAAATAAATTTTGTAGCAGCAACAACGAAAGCCCACAAAAGGTCCCGAAGGATTTAGAGAGACAAAATCAAATGTAACACTTCCAGAAAGGCACAAATGAATTTCGTAGCAGAAACGACGAAAGCCCACAAAAGGTCTCTGATTAGATCAGAGAAGATCTCAGCCCGCAAAAGGTCTCTGATTAGATCAGAGAAGATCTCGTTCTTCCTCTTTAATGGGATAGAACGAGTTACAAGTGAAGAAGAGAAAGAAAGAAGAAAGAGAAAGGCAGCTTTGCTAGGGTGATGCAGATCACCATTGCTTAAAGCAAGATTCGCTTTTATACGATCCGCTTCTAGGAACCAGCAAGTTCTCAAAGAACTTCTGGAACGCTCGTTAGTCAAATTTTTGTGACTTGAACGGGCTCCCTGGACTTCACGGACTCTCTTAACTCCCTTCTTTAGTGCATCTTAGAAAGGAGACCAGGGGGCTCTATTTATAGAGTGGAGTAAGACTTCACAATTTCTCCTATCCGATGTGGGACTAAAATACCAATACTCTAAAATAGAGTTTGATATTTTACATCATCCCACAATCAGCATAGTCGAGTGCCAGTCCATGCCTACCCCACGAACACACGCCCGTGCATGCACGAGGCATTCTGGAGTCCATGTCCGAGTCTGAGTCCAAACGACAAAGATCAACTTGTATCCTTATTGGAATAAATCCTTTTTCTAGGAAAATACTCCTACATGGCACCCACTTGTGCCCTGCCACACCTGATGTGCATACCTCAACACAAGCAATGCATTATAATAAGATACTCACCATTTGGTGTAGCCGATGTGGGACTATCTTTCCTAGTCTAAAGGCAAAAATACCAACAATTTTTGTTGTTGTGGTTGCAGTGGCTGTGGATTTGTACAATGTGGCTCCATCTAAATTGATCGTAATAGTCATGTCAAACTCTGGCTACTTGTTAGTATCCTCTAACACCTCAGATTCATGTCCTAGATGAAATATGGATTTCTCATCAAATATGTTTCTAGTGCGTACCACTTAAAAAATTGCACCCTAAGTTCTATGGCCTTTTATACCTTCTCCGCAACAAAAAAATCCTCTTCAACCTTGCTTCCAAGTTTCATGTACTAGTATGATAATATGTATAAGAACCAAATACAAAGAAAACTATAATCGACGATTTTTTGGAATATATCTCGATAGGAGTTTTGCAATCAATTGTTGTATTTGGAGAACGATTTACCAAGTAGCATATCGCGCTAACAGTCTCAACCCAGAAGTCCTATTGACAATCCAGTATTGATGAGCATGTATTTATCCCTCTAATAAAGTATGTTTCATACGTTCTACCACGCCATTTTGATATGCAATCTCCTTATAGTACCGTGACGTGCGATGTATTCATCCTTGCTGAACTCGTTGAACTCTCGAACAAAATTCCATACAATTGTCACTATAGAGGCGCTTGATCTTCTTTTTAGTATCATTCTCACCAATGACTTCCTTTTCTTGAAAGTCTTTAATACACCATGCTTTTTAGTCTCATTCTTTACCCATTTGTTGGTGGATGATATTGTTGTTGATCCTATTACCATCTTGCCATGCGAGATGCACATGCTTCTTTCTTTATCTCTTTTCATCACCATTAAAGCGTCTCTGGAGATTAGAATTCCACGTTTAATGACGCAACGGTAACCTCAGAAATCCATAATGCCCAAAGAGATAAGATTCTTCATGTAGAGGACGTGTGGAATGTCGATAAGTGTCTTGATGACGCCATCATACATCCCGATATGAACTATGCCAATCCCGAATGCTTTGTATGCACATTATTGCCCATCAAGGACGTTGTTGTTGTCCATCTTATTGTAGGTGGCGAACCAATCACGTTTCATATATATGGTAAGAGCACTCTAAATATCACCCATTCCTCCGATGATCTCTCATTATCTACAAATGATAGGGCCAAATCGGCCTTATTAGAAGACTTGGCCTTTGTTATACTGGTAATAGATGAACTACTAGCACCCTTTGTTTTTTCTTCTTCTTTGGGTAGGTATATTTTGCATGTCCTATCTCTTTGCAATAACATTAAGTAGATCTTATAGGGCTGATTTGACATCTTCAAGACATATAGTATCCTTTCCGATAATGCAAGAATATGAAGTGTTCGAAAGATGGTGGTAAGAACTTAACAAAATTAGGACAACATCTTTGTCTTCAATAATTACCTCGACGCCATTGAACTCCATCATGATAGTGTTCAGATATTCTAGATGCTCCTTGAGAGATGTATCTTTCTTCATCAGTAGAGAAAATAGATGTTGCTTTAAATAGGGCTTGTTGGTTGGAGACTATCATGTATAAATCTCTTAACTTTAACCAGAGAGCCAATGCTTTTTACTCGCCATCAGTTTCGCATAGTATCTCATATACCAGACACAATTGAATAGTTACATGATGTTGAGAACCAATAAGGGACTTTAGTCCCACATTGAAATATGTAGTATGAAGAAGAGTTAGAATCTCTATAAATAGCAAGTAGTAGCCCATCAATAAAATCATCTCATTATTTATTTCTATATGGTATCAGAGCCATAACTCGTCCACCCCTCTCTCTCCACACACAAAAAAGGAAAAAAAAAATTCCCCTCCCGCTGCCGACCCCTCCCCCCCCTGTTGCTGATCCCATAGAGAGATCACCACCCCCCCGGCTGCTGGCGTTCCCCCTCTCCCTCTGCCGGATTCCCCCCCACCCCACCCCCCGTTCCCCCCCTCCCGCTGCTGCCGACCCCCCCTTCCCTGCTGCTGCCGACCCCCCTTCCCCGCTGCTGCCGGATCACCCCTACCCCCACCCCCCCGCCTCCTTGTTTTCACTTGGTGTGCCGGATCCCCCCCTCCCTTCCCGCCTCCTTATTTTTACTTGGTGTGCTGGATCTTCCCCACCGCTTCCTTATTTTTACTTGGAGTGTCGATTCCCCTCCCCTCCTTGTTTATACTTGGAGTGCTGGAACGATCGATCATGCAAGGAGTAAACGACCCACGTCATTGTTCCCCTTATTCGATGTAATGCTGTTCTAGTTGCTCATATACCTGAGGAATATCTGTGAGGCAGCTCCTTGTTGTTCCTCCCTCCGGTCTCAACAGTTGACTACGAAGACACAAGAGATCAGGACACAAAGCAGTTAGACGACAAACGACAAAGACGACGACTTGGGATACAACAGGACCTCACACAGATTGACGACATCATGGATGCAATCAGTAGAAAACTAACGGCATAGGAGATGCAGGCCTTGGTTGATGATATCTTGTCCAAGCGATTGACCGAGGCGACCCCACGTGTGACCCATACTGATGTGGATCCGTCACCTTACAAGATGGGGAAGTTGGAAAAGCTAGAAACGAAGTTGGAAGGAACTTCCAACTACTTGAAATGGTCGCGGCAGGCGATGCAGACGTTGAAGGGACGTAGCTTGGTAGGCTATGTCAATGGCCAAACCCAGGCGCCAGCCGATCCCTTCTCAAAGGAGTTTGCTATTTGGGAGATTGTCAACAACGTAGTGGCGTGGTGTTTGACAGCCTCATTGACCGACCAGGTGTCGGGCAATGTTGAGGCGATGGAGGCTGCTGCTGATATATGGCAGACTTTGAAGAATATGTACTCCGGTTCGGGCAACCCTATGCGGGTCATCCAACTGCAAGATGAACTCGATAGGGTGTCCCAAGATGAACGTACCATCTCTAAGTATGCAGCCCTGTTGAAGAAGTACTAGTCTGATCTGGATCACTATGATCCTCTTGGGATGGAAGATGCACGGGTTGAACCTACATTTGCGAAGTATTTTCAGGCGTTCCTGGAGTATATTTCGCGGCAGCGAATGATGAAGTTTTTGAAAGGACTCAATCTGGTGTTTGAGCAGAGAAGGAATGTACTCCTAGCCCAACCCCAGCTTCCAAACTTAGAAGGGGCTATAGCCGCCATGGCACAGGAAGAAGCTCGGTTGAAGTTGATGCCCAACAAGGGCTACTTCCAGGGGGAGCATGCCGTTGTTGAAAAGTCTGCTCTTGCCGCCTTCAATCCACCTCCCTCTGTTGACAGTGTTTGTCACAACTGTGGTGACTCCGGGCATTATATCAGATTTTGTCCAAAACCCCTGCGAAGTCAGTCGAGTGATCGCGGACGGGGCCGTGGAGTACGCCGTGGTGGTAGAGGAGGATATGCTGGTCGAAGGGGAAATTCTTTTGAAGGACACAAAGCGAAGCTGGCGAAAGAAGGAGAAAAACAGCCGGCTGAAATAACCCCTCTTGAGAGGGAGTTCCTCGGCTGGTCGAGGTTATGCGGCTCGAAGTAGGAATCGGACGACAGTCTCAACCCTCATGCGGCATCATCTACCTCGAGAAATCACATCACTTGCTTTGCCCAAACCAGTACAGGTATACCTGTGCATGCCCTTGTATCTGACCATCAGCTAGGTTGGATTATGGACTCTGGGACATCTCGCCATGTCACGGGGTCCCACGGTGAGTTCCAGGACTATACTCACCTACCGACGCCGGAGAGCATTCAGACTGCTGATGGTACCTCCAGACCTGTAATAGATAAAGGTACTGTTGTATGTACCCCTTCCCTCACTCTCACCAATATCTTATATGCTCTGTCTTTTCCTGTCAATCTTATCTCTATTAGTGCTATTATCCTTGATCTTAACTGTACTGTTTCCTTTGACATTCCTATGGTAATTTTTCAGGAGAAGGGGTCAGGACGACGACTAGGGACTGGCACATGGCATAAGGGGCTATGGTACTTGGACAGGATCGGACTGGATACAGCATTGGCATCTCTGGTCGCAAGCGCACAACCGGACTCTTCACGTCGCAGTGTCGAAGACGAATTGTTACTCCACCACCAGCGTGTCGGGCATTCTTCCTTTAAAGTTTTTAGTCGACTGTATCCGTCCTTGTATCAAAGGGCTAATAAAGAGAAGTTAGCTTGTAATGCATGTGAGTTGGGCAAACAAACCAGAAGCTCCTATGTGAGCTCTGGAAATAAAAGTTCCGTTGTTTTTGATATGATACATTTGAACGTATGGGGTCCTTGTCCTACAACAAGTATTAACGGACTTCGATGGTTCGTCACTTTTATTGACTGTTATACCCGCATGACATAGGTCTACCTTATGAAGAATAAAAGCGACGTCTTTGAGGCTTTTCAGGATTTTCATCGCCGGATGATAACACAATATAGGACTAAAATTAAGTGTTTCCGGTCTGACAATGGATCGGAGTACATAAATAAGCGGTTTGCTGAGTATTTATCCACTCATGGAATACTACATCAAACCTCATGTGCCTATACACCGGCACAAAATGGTGTGGCCGAACGGAAGAACAGACACCTACTGGAGGTCGCACAGACAATGATGCTGGCTATGAATGTCCCAAAACACTTATGGGTGCGGGCTGTATTGACGGCCTCTTATCTCATCAACCGAATACCTTCTCAGGTATTGGACTGGAAGACACCGTTGGAGATGCTTACTGGTGCAACTACATACACTGTTCCCCCGAAAGTATTTGGGTGTGTGTATTTTATCCAAGATAATAGGCCAGGAGTTGGCAAACTGGATCCTAGAGCGGTTAAGTGTGTATTTGTCGGGTACACAGCGACTCAGAAGGGATACGCATGTTGGAGCCCAGTTGAGCGGAAGATGTTTGTAAGCATGGACGTTACATTCAGAGAACTGGAACCATAGTATGGTTCGGATGCAGGTTCAGCGTTTAGTAACACACCTAACACAGAGGGTGTTAGACATGAGGGGGAGATAATAAGTCCAAACGTGGTAGTCGGATCGGTCCCGTGCCCGATCGTAAAAAATTGGACGAAAGGGGGAGATAGCAGTGACTCTGATACAGAGAATGAAGAAGAAGATACATATGTTACGTAGGGGGAGACAAGGGAAAAGGAGCTCCAAGTCTACAGAAGGAAACAATAGAAGTCGAGTACTGTGTCGTGCCCATTGTCTACTGTACCAAGTCCCTAGTCTACTCCTGCCCCAACTCTTGAAGTTGTTGCCCCCGCATTGAATCACTCTAATTCTGATGCGGATCTCTCTGACTTGGATGGTATGATCTCTCCACCACCTATTGCTCCATTAAGTAGATCTTCTCGCATCAATGCGGGTAAGGCTCCTAGTCATTATGATGATTATGAACATGACATTGCCAAATTCTTGTCTTATTCTAACATTTCTCCGAATTATTGAGCCTTCATTGCATCGTTAGACTCTACTTCTTTGCCTAAGTGTTAGCAGGAAGCAAAGAAAGATCCAAGGTAGAAAGCTGCAATAATGGAAGAACTTGGGGCACTAGAAAAAAATTAGACATGGGAGCTGGTTCCATTACCCAAAGAAAAATAAACTGTGGGATACAAATGGGTGTACACAGTGAAGGAGACGCCAGAAGGAAAAGTAGAGCGGTACAAGGCGAGGTTGGTTGCAAAAAGATACACACAATCATATGTCATCGACTATGATGAGACGTTTGCCCAGTAGCAAAAATGAGTACGGTAAGAAATCTGGTCTCCATTGCAGCAAACTATGGGTGGAAGCTATACCAATTAGATGTGAAGAATGCCTTTCTCTACGGGGACCTGCAAGAAGAAGTGTACATGGAGCTCCCGCCATGATGCTACGCGACAGAATTAGACAGAGGGACGTCGCGTGGAAATGTGTGTAAACTAAAGTCGCTATACGGGCTCAAGCAATCTCTTCGAGCCTAGTTCGACAGATTCAGAAAGGTTGTTACTGGCATGGAATACCATCAAACAAATGTAGATTATGCAGTCTTTCTTCAGCATGCAAGAGGCCACATTAATATACTTGTTGTATATGTGGATGATATAGTAATCACAGGTGATGATGAGGTCGAGATCACTAAGCTGAAATCAAAACTCGCGAAGGAGTTTGAGGTGAAGGATTTAGAAGCGATGAGGTACTTTCTGGGTATCGAGGTATGTGACGGCGAACAAGGAATTGTTCTCTCACAAAGAAAATATGCACTAGATCTGCTAAAGGAGACAGAGATGCTGGGATGCAAAGCAGCAGTCACTCCAATTGACCAGAAGTACAAGTTGGGAGCAGAAGCAGGAGAGCCAGTTGATCGTGAAAGGTATCAAAGACTTGTAGGAAAATTGATTTATCTGGGGCACACTCGCCCTGATATCTCATTTGCGATGAGTGCAGTAAGTCGCTACATACATGATCCAAGAACGGGTCATATGAAAGCAGTGTTTCAGATCTTGAGATATCTGAAAGGGACACCGGGAAAAGGGCTATTGTTCAAAAAAATGGATGCATAGAAGTTGAGGGATACTGCGATACAGACTGGGCGAGTTGTATAGACGACAAAAGGTCTAACCACGGGGTACTGTGTCTTTGTAGGAGGAAACCTGGTCTCATAGAGAAGCAAGAAACAGTCAGTGGTAGCACGGTCGTCAGCTGAAGCAGAATACAGAGCAATGGCTCTGGGAGTATCAGAGTTACTGTGGGTGAAAGCACTACGGACAGAGTTGAAGCTGGATAAGGGAGCACCATTACATCTTCTGAGAGATAGTCAAGCTACAATAAGTATATCCAACAATCCAGTTCAGCACGACAGAACGAAGCACATCGAGATCGATCGATTCTTCATCAAGGAGAAGCTGGAACAAGGGATACTGAAGATTGACCATGTTCGTTCAGAAGAACAAGTTGCAGACTGTCTGACTAAAGGTCTTAGTTCATTGAGTCTGTCAAAGCTATGTAACAAGATGGGGATGATTAATATCTATCGCCCATCTTGAGGGGGAGTGTTGAGAACCAATAAGGGACTTTAGTCCCACATTGGAATATGTAGTATGAAGAGGAGTTGGAACCTCCATAAGTAGCAAATAGTAGCCCATCAATAAAATCATCCCATTATTCATTTCTACACATGAACCATCACCTCTTGATCCATGAAATATTAGAGAGACATCACTACCTGTTTCTTGCTCGATATAGGTGTTTGTATCCTTTGTTGCTTTAACAAAGCGTGTATTTTGATGCGCCGTAGACTGGACTACTCTTCCCTGCGAATCTCGATTTTTACCTTGTACTATGTCATCGCCGAAGCTTGATCTAAAGTAGATTTTGAGCCTGAAGCTCTGATACCAATTTACGACGAAAATACTGTATGACCATTTATAGCCCATATTGACTTAGAAGGAACATTTCTTCTTAAGTCCAGGACTAATCCAATTATTTATACCTCCTCATGCTCCTACATTGGACTAATATTTTTATACAAAATATCGTCACCAAACTTGAGAGCTTAACTAGATACGAGATTACAACCTAAAATCTTCAGCTTATCTCATATATTGGTCAGCCGAAGCAACCGGAGATCCAACATATTATCACCTCATCATTCCAATATATAGTTCAACCGACATGCTTACCAATCTGCACCATTACTTGGTGCGAACCGAACGTCTTCCTCCACCTTGGGTCCGACAACTAGACCTACCTTTAAAGCCAAACCGCACTACTACTGGGTGCGAAGCGGACGACCTCTTGCTCCACTTTAGGAGCTAAGGCGTAAAATTTTGACGCTCTACCTAGTGGGGACCCAACTTGGGAGTCAAGTTGACTCTGATTATTATATGTATCAGACACGTATTTGAAGAGCCCAATCTTGCTCGGCTAGTAAACTTAGCCTCTGATACTAGTTTGTTGTGGAACATATTCTATATGGTAGCTTATATGTTGTTGATTTGTAATCTTTGTAGCTATTATTGTATACCTTATTTTAGTCCCACATCGCCTGGACTAAAAAAGGATGTCACTACTTGCTCCTATAAATGTACCAAGGTTTCATATGTTTTATTTATATAAAACAATTGAAGTTATCTCTTGATTGTTCATGGAAGCAGAGCTATGAAAATATGGAGATAACCTCAACATAAAAAAAAAACCTACCCCTGGTCACACAGCCCCTCCCAGTAGCCTCGCCAAAGCTCTGGTCGTGGTTTAATAGCCCTTTTTCGAAGGCTGAATTTTTAGCTTTGAAAACTATTTTTGTCGTTTTGCAGTAGGTATTGCAAGCAACTTCTTGTTGCCTAGCGAACAACTTTTTGTTATTACTGTCCTGTCGGCATCGTGTCTTTAATTAGCAAGCGACTTCTTGTTGTTGTTGTTGTTGTTGTTATCTTGGCATAGTGCCCTTACTAGCAAGTGACTTCTTGTCATTGATGTCTTCCCTCAACTGGCGAGCGACTTATTGTTGTTGATGTTCTCTCTGAATCAGAACAAAACATCATGCGATATTGTCGTTGCTACACAAAATTTTATTACTCATGGCCGGTGAAGATAGTGTTAAGTTGTCGGTTGTCAGAATTTGGTACAATCGGACAACTTTAATTTTAATATTGGTATGTTGCTTGATGAGAAGAACTACGATTTATGCGCACCTCGTACTCAAACCCAAATTGTTGGATGAAAGAAGATGGAATATCTTCGTGGGTCTATCAAGGCTCCAGACGAGAATAATTCCAAGTATGATGATTGGTTCTGAAGATCAGAAAATTAAAAGTTGGTTGATGTTATCAATGAGTTCTCATATTATGAAGCGGTATATTCATCTCCCTATATTGAAGGAAATCTTGGACTCTTTAAGACGACATATTTTTATGAAAACGATGAAATTTGGATATACACATTATGTCAGAAAGTATCCCGTCTTTGATGGAATTGTCGACCTCTGACAACATACTTTAGAGAATTAACTGAAATCTTTCAGAAGTTGGATTTACTTTAACAAAGTAGTTATGGAGTGCAAAAAATATCAAAGTTAACCTGAAATCGATCTAGAGGAAGAGGGTGTATTTCTTTCTTGACAGCTTGGATGACGACTTCGATCAATTCCGCATAGAAGTCTTACGTAAGGACGTTCCATTGAGGCTCGAGGCTCTTATGCCTTACATCAAACGAACATGCGACTCACAAAATAAAAGTCATAAAAACAGAAAAAGACTAAGACTAAATCCGCGGTAATGGCGACTAGGGCATGTGGGCCACAGAATTGGTCTAACAAATCCGGTCCAGAAAATCGACAATGTAAGAACTGGCTTGGCCAGACCAGCTAAGACCGACATGTCACTACCGGAGTGTTCATACCACCCACTGGGTAAATATCCACATTGCGGCCTTAGAGAATATTCCAAGAGCTGATGTTTTGAGTTGATTGGCTATCCTCACAACTGAAATAAGTCTCATGATCCCTATTACAAAAAAAGTCGGGCCTCAATAGCTCAAGCAGAGAATGTTTCTGAGAATGTATCACCACTATTTACCGCAGCAGGTAGATAATTGACTATGGTGCTACAAACATATAACTTGTGCTGCTAAAGACGTTCAATCATTAAACTATTCCACACAAACTGTTGTCAATGTTATTAATGGTAATATCATCTTAGTTGTAGGGGAGGGTATTGTTTCTTTCTGACACAATCTTGATGTTGTCCTTGTTTTACTTCCAATTGCTTAAATAACCGTCACCTTACATTGTCTCGTGATTTTTTGGCCTCGTTTTTGTGGTGTTAAGGACACTTGAATGAGGAAGACGATTGGTTATGGTATTAGGCATGGAAAACTATACCACCTGGAGCTGGCGTCAAATAGCACTAGTTTGCTAATTAAAGCTCTTGATGTAGAAGGTTCTCTGAAGGAAACAAATAAAGAATCTGAAGTGTAGTTGTGGCATTGTCGACTTTAACACATGTTATTTGGTTATCTGCATAAATTCTTTCCTAGTCTATTTGTTAAGATTGATATTTCTCAATGTCAATGTGAGATGTGATATTTGTGAACCAGTTGAAGTCATCGTACTTATTTTCACCAAAATCAAATAAAAGTAATGTTTTGTTTCTGATAGTACATTCGAATGATTATGGTCCATCTAAGATTGCCACTCTTGGTGTAATTCGATGGGTTGTTACGTTTATTGATGATCGCATACGCATAGACATGAATTTGCTTAATGAAAGTTGAAAGATGAGATAAATTTTGCATTTCAAAAATTCTATCAAATGATAGCGGTACAGTACAAAATAAATATACAAGTTCTCTGCAGTGATAATGAGGTGAATTTGTTAACTCTAACCTTTGTACCTTCCTTGATAAACATGGTAACATCCATCAAACTACTTGTGCTTATACTCCTCAACAAAATGGAATCATTGAATGGAAGAATCATCACCTTCTCTAGGTGGTTCGTGAATCCCTCATTGCAGTGGGTAAAGCCCTCACATCTACCACTTACCTTATTAATTGATTTCATCTCGTACCTTGAATTTCCAAAAACCATTTCAAGCTCACTCCTCCCATGTACGTGACTGCCAATCCCAAATCTTTCGCCTCGAGATTGTAATGCCCTGGTCCACGGGTTGCATTGGGCTTGTTTGTTGGCTCGAAGGGCTTGGTTGGACTTGGATTCATGCAAAAAAAACATTCAGAGATATGCGTGATCGGTGTGATCCCTGCGCCGAGCGGAGGCATTGTTTTGGCTTCTTGGTTTGAATACAATGGTTTGATTTGATTATGTTGATCAGATTTGAGCTGTATGGGAATTATGAGATTTGAGTGGTGACGCAGACTTGCTTAACTAGGTCGGGTTGGATAGTTTATGGAGCAGGGCTCGCTTATATGGTTATACTAATTAAGAAGTTCGTGCATCACATCAATCGTCTGTTTGAGGAATCGTTCGATATCTGTTGTGTCGAAGCAAATATGTTACTCTTTATGGTAGATCGTTTTGATCATTCTCTTCTTTACCTTCACACTTAATAAAATTTATCTTTGTATGTCTTGGTTGCTATATTCTATGAGTTTGTTAATGCTAATAAAAAGAACCAAGATAAAAAAGAGTCATATATTTGTTGTCAACTTGCTATTTAGATACACATGGAATATTAACTTGCAGTTATAGATATGGTTTTTTATACTATTGTTATGGATATGAAATATAGTGTTGTTATGTTATCATATGGAGCATAATGTTGTTATGTTTTCTGTGGAATATTGTATTATTGTGCAGAGTAACGGAATGGTCGGATGTGGTTTGGTAGTATGAAAATGTATAGATGTGTGGCTTGGTGCCACGGAATAGTATGGATGTGGATTAGTGGCACGGGATAGTAGGATGTATTTTGGAATAGTTTGGGATCGATGTGTCACCAATCGGAATAACATTGAGTAGAGATTTACATTGGTTTATTTTAGTTTTGTATCATGCATATGTTTTTATAGTTAAACGGTTCATGCATATTACATGGTTATGGAGAACTTGTGTACAAGGTTTGATTCTTCGAACGGTTACCGAGGCATATGAACTGGTTCGACCTAGGGAAAATATTGAGAATAAGCGTTGACGTACTAGTACAGATATTTCGGGACCTTCAATGGTGTTAGCTACCCGCACTGGAAGGGTCGCCGATATACCAGAGATCGTCCAAGATGGTGTGTGTTCACCGGTAACCTTCATATAGTTAGGCTTCATGCTAATTTCAATTTGTTGCAGGCATATCAAGTTGGTTGGAGGGATGATTTCACGACACATTTATATATTTTATAAAGGCTAACGAAAGTCATATGCAGGGACACACTTATGACACCTTTATATATTATAAATCATAATAAGAAAGGATGGTGAGTATAGGGTCAGATTCATTGTGTCAAGTGACACAATTATGTTTTCATATACATGCTTATGAATTGTTAATTGATCCTAAAATAAGATTAGAAAGACCACTTAATATTTGTCTGCTCTCACATAAATCAACTATGTTGGTTTTAGGTGAGTTAGGTTAAGGTCGCTCACCGGTGCATTCTACAATGTTCTGACCCCCAACTCCCAGATGCTGGGAGCTGCGTGGAAGTGCTGAGGTATTGGAACTCGATTGGCACTTGAAGTTGTTCGGCTGGAAGGAGATTTTTTTCTGTTTATAAGGGACAAATATATTGAACAAATATTGATTGCATTAGTTTTACGAGTTGTAAACTTTGTGGAATCATTGTTTGTAATGAGATTCAGTGTTTGTAATCGAGTTGTTCTTTTGGTACAGAGTTGTTGTAATTCCGCTACAAATTATCAATAAGAGAACTGTCTTTTTATGTATCTTGTGTCTATCAACTTCTATACTTATTTTCGCTGCAATGACATTGAGTTTGAGATTGTTTCATCGAGCATGTTTGGTTCATGCCTTATACAAGTACAATTTAGACTTGTACGACATCACGTTCAGTGACGACTTTCGATCTTACAGAATTAGAGTATGACATAATGGTATCAGAGTATGGTTTTACTTCTTTGGACCATCAATTGATTATCTTCAACTCTGAGTTGTTTTCGTGATCTAAAGTCTTTTGAACCTCCTCAATGTTCTGCTGAGTGTTCTATACAATAAGCCTATATATGTTATGATTCTCATATAGGTATTTTGTTGATTTGTGGTGGTTTCAAAGAGCATCAGCGTATGGTCTGAGCAGGCAGTGAGACACGATGTTTGGAAAAAGGATAAGTTGAATGTTGGATGAGTAACAAGATATAAGTAGAGATATTGCAGTAAGTTGTGGTACTAATATGGTACGAGATAACGAAAGTGTACCTAAGTTAACGAATAAGAATGAGTTAAGTTGTTCAAGTGGAATGATTACTATTTGATTTCAGGTGATTGCCAAGTGGCTGGAGAAGTGGATGTTATGTTTGTAGCTGTTGGGATCACCGTGGTAAGGGTTGTCCGGAAAGACGCCCACTTAGTACGTGGAGAAGGAATGTTTGTGTGCTTAGTGGCTTAGTTCCCTGAGTGATATATTGGGTAGCCTAGTGGTGTTTAGTGTATTGTGGTATTGGTATCGATGAGTCTATCATTTATGGAAGGATAGTTGGAGGTGTAATCTCTCTTTTCCCCAATTAATAAAATCTAGAATTTTTCCTAATATTTTATTAGTTTTATAATTTTTGGAATATTTTATTGGAATTTATTTAATAATTTTTATTAAAAAATGAATTTTCTTGTAGGAATGGCATGTTTGTAATTATTACCAAGTAGGTTGATTATTTAGGAAACCCATTGTGGAATGCTTAGCCACATGACTTGTTAGAAACATTCTAAAATCTCATTAACTAATTAATCAGGATTAATGTTAATTAATCCAAGGATTAGTATTAATTCCAGGGAATATTCCTTGGAATCTGACATATCCCAAGGCATATTCTTTCTAGCCAATGTGCTTAGGATTCTAGGATCTTCCTAATTACATTTGCTAGAGTTATTATTGTTATTTATCTTATGAGGGTATAATAGTAATTTTGGATGTACTGCATATCAATATAAATAACATGAGATACAACTTAATGGTTTGATGCTCTTGCAAGCTCTTTTCTTATATTCTCTCTTCTTCTTATTTTCTTCTTCTCTTGAGATTAATCTTCTCTTCAAACTCCACTTGGTATCATAATATCTTTTGAAGGTATTGTACATCTCATCCACGACTTGGCCCATCCACGACTTGGTAGGAACATTCTTTCCAAACTACACTTGGTATCAAAGCATCTCTTGGGATTTAATTTTTTTGGCTATTTTTCGTCTACTTTTCATGAATTATCGTTCGTCGTTCGTTGATCGTGGTCGTTCGTGGTTTGTTTATGAGATCTAGGGTTTCTACAGATCTCCTTTGGATATTCGTTGTCGTTTGTGGTTCGTTGTAAGATCTAGGGTTTCTACAGATCTCGTCTTTCTGTTGTATCTGCAAGTATGGTGGGGTCCGAATCTTCTGGCGAGGTTAATAGTGCTGGTGGTGGCAGCGGAGGTGGTTCTCCTTTAATTGTTATTCATAATGATGAATTTGGAAAGTTAATTAAAGCGGTGAAACTCAATGAGGCGAACTACCTTGCTTGGTCCAAGTCTATCAAAGTAGTGTTGAGGGCAAAGAAGTTGAAGTTTTTGACGAAAGAATTCCCGCCTGACACGTCCGCCGATTATATGGATTGGACGAGTATTGATGCATACGTTATGTCGTAGTTGTGGCATAGTATGGAGCCGCACATTGCTTCTAATGTTCAGTGGTGTGAATCCTCCAAACAGATTTGGGCATCTTTAGAAGAATCATATTCACAGAAGTGGAAGGTAGCCCGTATATATAAGTTGTACGAGTTATTTTTTAATACAAAAAAAAAGGAAAACCTGTACATGAATATTTGGCTTCAAAGAAGGATTTGTGGGAGGAACTGCTACAGTATCATCATGTTACTACTGATTTGAAGGAAGCTCAGCGATAGAAGAAAGAGTTTCATATTTCACTTATCCTAGCCGGCTTGGATCCTGCACTCGAACCTTATAAGGCTCAGTCCTTGCTGGAGAGCAGTTACCTACGTGAAACTTATAATCAAGTCCATTCTCCATATTACATACAGGTGTCCCTCATTTTTCCTTACCTCCTCGAGTGTTTGGGTGTGTCGCTTTTGTTCACAACTTGGAACCTAATCGAGACAAATCTCATCGATCTTTGAAGTATGTATTCCTTAGTTATTCTCGTACTCAAAAAGGTTATCGTTGTTATAGTCCATAGTTACGCAAGTATTATATCAGTGCAGATGTTACGTTCTTTAAGTCTACCCCTTTCTTTCCCTCAAAAGATCGTCTTATTTCATTTTCATCAGATTTGGTATCTTTCATACCACTTTCGGTCATTCTTGAATCAGTTTCTGTCTCTATTCCTCCTTTATAGGATTACCAAAGATCCAAGGACATTGCAGAATTCAACCCTCAACTAATCAGCTTCCGAGCCTGCAGTTTCTGTTCCCATCACCAAAGATCCAGATAATATTCCTATTACTCTCAGAAAAAACAAATGCCTTTGTACCACAAAGAATAAACATCCTATCTCTAATTATGTTTCCTTACATCGTGCTTTCTTATCTTTTTATGCATTCGTTGTTTCATTGTCTTCTTTTTCCATTCCCAAAACTTATAAGCTTTGTCATCTTCTGGTTGGAAAGTGCAATAGATGAGGAGATGTGTGCGTTACAGCAAAATTAGACTTGAGAGCTTACATCACTTCTTGCTGGGAAGCAAACAGTGGGTTGTCGATAGGTGTACACTGTTAAGTATCATCTGGATGGCTCGGTTGAGTGCCTCAAGGCACGATTGGTTGCAAAAGGGCATACACGGACATATAGTATGGATTATATGGAGACTTCCTCTTCAGTGGCTCGGTTGAATTTAGTTCGAATTCTTATCTCTATAGCGGTTAATCGCCAATGGCCTATGTTTCAGCTGGACATAAAGAATGCTTTCTTGCATGGTGACTTACAGGAAAAGGTCTATATGGATCAACCACCAGGGTATGCTTTAGCTGGTTGAAAAACTTATATATCTTACTGTTACACGACCGAATAACTCCTATGCAGTTGGAGTAGTTAGTCAATTTATGCGTGTCCCTCGATAACCACAATGGGAGGCTATCTCTCGCATTCTACGATACTTGAATGGTGCACCTGGAAAGGGTTTGTTGTATAAACCTTCATAGTTGCTTACGTTGATGGGATTCAGTAATGCTGATTGGACAGGCAGTCGCAGTGATAGGAGGTCTACTTCTAGCTACTATACATTTATGGGTGGCAATCTTGTCACATGGCGTAGTAAGAAGCAGAATGTTGTGGCTCGTTCTAGTGTAGAGGCTGAGTACCATGCGATGGCTCTTCTGCTTCTGAGATGATGTGGGTACAGTCTATTCATCATAAAATGGAAATTATGGTTCCTATTCCTATGGAGATGTATTGTGACAATCAGTCAGCCATTTTTATCGCCAGTAATCCGGTGTTTCATTAGCGTACTAAGCATATCGAGGTGGATTGTCATTTTGTTCGTGATTTGTTGCTGAAGAAACAGATCGTCACTCCTTATGTTCGGTCTGAGAATCAATTGGGTGATATCCTTACTAAACTACTTGTTCGTGGTCGCTTTTCTGATTTATGTAACAAGCTGGGCATGTCTGATCTATATGCTCTAGCTTGAGGGAGGTGTAGAGTTATTATTGTTATTTATCTTATGAGGGTATAATAGTAATTTTGGATGTACTGTATATCAATATAAATAACATGAGATGCAACCTAAGGGTTTTATCTTCTTGTAATCTCTTTTCTTATATTCTCTCTTCTCCTCCTTTTCTCCTTCTCTTGGGATTAATCTTCTCTCCAAGCTCCACTACATCTATGTCTAGAGATTAGCATTCTAATCATTTTATGTGGTCCTAATAGCCGTGTCACTATCGTGTCCATGTCCATTCTACTAATTCCATCATTTACATTTATATTTCGTCCACGACACGGACACACCCGTGTCGCCCCCTGACCGTGTCCTGTGTCCCCTGACACAGGACTCCCATTCCATTCTCATACACCTTGTGTCTCGTGTCCTCTGACACGGACACATTTTCTCTCATCCAACCCCTAATCCTAATTATTCTCAGTTGTGCCTAGCTGCTGCATCTAACCAGGACACAGAGCCGTTGCTTCCTCGTCACAGGAGCACTTCAAATCGTCGCTATCGTCGGAGTCGTCAAAGGGAAATCTCTCGTCCTCGCTAGATTGTACCCGAATCATCGTCCTCGCTGGGGCGTGATGCCGCACGAGCCTGGAGTTGCGCTCATGCAAGGCAAGATAACGGTTCACATAGTGATTATCTCAAATTCGTAACATAAGCAGCGGAAGGAAACAAAGTATAACACAAGAATCTCTTTTATTAATAATGAACTGAAGATTACAAGGCTCTGAATAGCCCAACATATATGCCAATTGGCTACAACGCTCATGATCTCTCCAGCTCACAAAGGATTACATTGTTCCATACATTATGCCCCTTTATAGCCACCAAGTAGTCTTCGGCCGAACATCTCCATGTCGCAAGTCCGAACGCCTATGCGGAAGCTCATCTTGAACGCCAAGGACTCCATGCCTCGGCACGTCCAAGCCAAGCTCCGCCCCGAGCCGATCATAACCTGAGCCTGCACATAAACTAGTGGGGGATTAGTGCTTTCGTCCTCGCTTCGCACTGATCAAGACCCGCTCGTACCCAAACCAAACACTTAATCATTTAGTGAAACATGCATCTTAATTGGTGATCTTTCTATTTAGCCTTAGGATCAGTTTCATAGCAATACTTAAACATAGCATATTATCATAAATGAGTTCCATACCGTATTCCTGCAGCAGATACAGTTAGCCATAATATAAAACATAAACATAGTGTTTCGTGCTCATCTCCGTCCCATATTGCCTAGCCTGCACGGGTTAGAACTTAACATGGAATCATATCATTCACGCAACAGCCAACCATAAACTTAGACCATGCATAAGGGTCGCAGGCCCTGCGCCTGCACCCGACTCTCATCTCAGCCCACCGGCCCTATCTATATGAAGGTCACGGTGTTTCGTACCGTAATGGACTTGGCATCTCTTATGTGTAAGCCTACAATCGCTTCTATACGGGTTGCTAGCCCAGTATCCGAAGGATCCCAAACTTACGGATATCATAGCTTATCACAGCACTGGACGGTCGCAATCCGTCCGAATGTTGTGCACCATAAATACCACACATAATTCCCTCCTAGGCCGAACGGTCCCGGCGCCCCGGCGTAACCGTTCGAGGGAAGCCGTACCCGTGCACGGGCCATCCGAGTCCATTGACCATGCAATACGTACCATAGCAAACACCCATAACATTCCAACCAAATCCTCCGTTGCATAAACATAGTCTCGATCCATAAACGGTTTTTCGTGCCATAAACGGTTTTTCGTGCCATAAACATAATCCACCATACATATGGGGAGCTCCGTCGGCGTTATGCCCCAACACATCCATATTGATGCACGACGCCCAACGGCTTAGTCTTCTTATACTCGTATTCAATGCGTACCATTCGTAAGTTATTCTCATAGCATAATTCCGTATTACTTAGTCTTTTCGTAACATAAGTGCCCGAGGGCACGCCCAGCGCCGTAATCGATGTTCTACGCCTAGTGTTCAATATTCTTGGAGCCGTGTACATGATGCACATCTCGATATCGTCTTTCAATGTTCTACCATCATTGTCCTACCGCGACTCGTACACTTGATACACGTCGCTTCAATTGTTCGATTGTTCAATGTTCTACCTTAGTGTTCAACGCATACTTAGACCCGTAACCGTCGTCGAGCCACGCTCGCTAACTCGATAACATCTTATGCATACAATAATACATATTTTATCAGACGTGAAGGAATAGGGAGAGAGCCACGGGAGATGCTGCGTCTCGAGCCACCATCTCCATTGTTGAACCCCAATGCCGTGTCGCCATCAGCCGACACCATCGCCTGAGCCATTACCGCACCCCAGATCCATCGCCTACCTCCGTCGTCTTCCTTCGGCCAGGTAACTGACGAGACCCCGATCGTAACTGGAGAACTGCCACCATTTTCTTGTCGTTGTTGCCTCTGTCTCGTCATCCAGTCGCCTTCCCGCTCGTTGTCTCCTTCTTTCTGACTCGTCGAGACTCCCACCACCGTCGGGTCTGCAGCTGCCATGACCTCCGCTTCCAGCAGCGATCGAACCGCTCCGCCGGATCTTCGCCACCGCATTAGATATGAGCCTAGGTCTCCTTGACCGAGCCGCCGCCACCAGAT
Organism: Iris pallida; assembly: GCA_029216955.1. NCBI lineage: Eukaryota > Viridiplantae > Streptophyta > Magnoliopsida > Asparagales > Iridaceae > Iris > Iris pallida. Next base: position 2,093,931 of record JANAVB010015400.1, on the reverse strand, counting down.
TTGGTGAACGGCGTAGCCACGTCCTTGATCATCCCCCGTCATCGCCTGGACTCGTCGTGTCCAACACTGGTCTCTTTACCGCCACATCTGCTCGATCACGCCCAGTTGTCGAGTGCTGCATTTCTGAGCCACCGCTCCGCACCCACGCCGAGGGGACTATTAAGTTCCTTTTCTTCTCCTCCTTCCTCTTCTTGACTTCTTCCTTCTCCTTGATCTCCTTCTTCCTTATATATAGATTTTAGGGTTTTTTTTGGGGGGGGGCTGTGCTGTGAGTAAAGAGTGAGGAAGAAAGGGAGGGAGGACTTAAGGTTAGGTTAATGAGAAGAGTGGGTTGGGTTGGCTGGGCCGGGTTAGAGTAGACCAGCAAAAGAAAAGAAAGAAAAGAAAAGAAAAAAGAAGAAAAAACGGAAAGAAAAGAGTGTGTAAACTGGGCCGGCCCATTGGGCTGAGTCCAGTGGTGATGGGCTGGGTTGTTATTATAATTAGTTGTAGTAGTAGATGATCATTATTATTGTTAGAGATTGTATAAAAAATAGTAACTTGTATTTAATAAAGCTTAGTAATAAATTAGAAAGCCATGATCATATAGTTGTTTTACTAATACACTTGCTACTATCTATAAATATTTTTCTGTAATATTATGCTAGTATTTATAATTATATTTTATAGAATTTTGTTAAACAAAAAACTATTTTATATAAAAGCTATTTTTAATTGAGTCTCTTTTTAGTTAGTAAAAATATATATAGTTATAGTTAGTTAAATGTCATTCTTTAGAATGACGGTTTTGAATTATAACCCAATTCATTAACAAAATTTTCATACATCATCTTCACTTGAGTAAAATCAACTAAGACAATCAAACAATAAGTAATCAAGCCAACTAAATCCAGATACAATTCATTCTCCAAACCGCAAACAATCAATCAAAATTTCCAAGAACCAAATTACATCCTAGGCTTATCTCCCAATCTCTCTATCCTACCTCTATTTTAACACAATCTACCTAAGCAACTCTTCTTAATGTCAATTCTATTGATTCCTAATGCTCAACATTGGGACTTCTGTGTAATCACTAGGCTAACAAACTCACAAGGCACACTCAATATCCTGCTAACTCATCTCCAATAGACAATAAAAAACTGTTGCACTATCCCGTGTCCTAGGGCCAAACCTTATCCTATAATCCAACGGATTCTACCCCAAACTTAGGAAAAACACTTCTAATTCAACACATCTAAACATCCAACCCAGACAAGACCGCTAACGTAAGAATCATCAAAACCTACGGGTTGAAGTCTATCTAGCAAGGTCTTCTCCTAGGTTAATACACCCAATAATCATCCCCGACTACAATCATAATCGATGAAATCAATCTAAGCAACCCTTATAGTCCAAATCCTAAATCCATAAAGAAAATTCTACCAATCTAAAGTCGTAATCTCAATCATCAAATCATAAGTCATAGATTCAAATTACCAATCACAAGTTGTACATCTCAATCAGCCATCCATCAATTTTAACTTACTTTTAATTCCAATCCAACTCGTACTCGATCTCTATGCATCCAATTTACTTGTATAGTCAAGGTCAACTTAAAATCAATCCACAATTTAGGCAATTCTCACAGTCACTAATTATGTCAAACTTACAAATCTATTCCAGGAAATTATAAGTTGACTCAACAATTATCATAATCCATCAATTTTGCTACTCCAAATCTATTAAATCAATCGCAAGGAATCCCAACATTTGCTAAACCTAGTCTAACTAATATACATTCATGCCATGCTCAGGTTCACCTAACCAAGTCGTTGGAAACTCAGATACTATTATTCAATCCATCTATAATTCATATAGCTAAAATCCATAAATACTACAAAATTCAAAGATTCGATAGGTAAGACATTCATTCATTAAACTCAAATTGTTTCAACCAATATTATTTGTCAAATTTTGATACAAGCTCAACTATTCCACAGTTAAGATCAAATTAGTTATAGGCTATCTTAGGTCATCTAGCAATAAAATTCCTAAATTCTTAGGGCCATTCTTATACCCTCAAAATAAACTTCCAATTGCAACATTAAGTCTTCGCATTACTTCAAATTCAATACAATCGATGCAAGTAAAAAATAGTACACATTTCACATTGATGGTTCATGTTAATCATCTCATTTCATCTTCCTAAATTCTTAGTAGACTTATGCATTTATGGATCATGTTAGTCATATCTCATTTCATCTTACTTGTCCATATGTTATACTTGTTTCATTGTTGATGATTGTATTTTGCTCCTTTCCTGACTGGAACCATTGCAAGTGAACTTGAGAACATTTTCCCATCATTCTATAGATCAGAGCCGAGGCCTTAGCTGAGCAGGATTAGCTACAATGAGTACTTCGGAGATTTAGCTTTGGGTGAGACTTGAGGATTTGTGAGGATTTTGATGTTGTATTGTTTGGGCTTTGTGGGACTGTTATGTACATATGGTTGGACACCTTTATCTCTTTCACTGGATTTGTTTCTGGCATATCATGTAAAGGTCTAATAAAAGACTAGTGGATGTAGCGATGTATGGTGATATGTTCTAGGCACGTATTAGCAGCTGTGATGATATAGATTGATCATGATATTTCAAAATTTTCTGAGGTTAGTACATCTTACTACGTTGTGTCTACAACGTAGGCTATGTGTCTGACTCATATCCAGTTATCTGGGAGCAGGTCATGACAGGAGTATAGGAGCAATTGGTATGAGCAATAATTTCTATATAAAGAGCACCTACTCTGATACCAATTGTAGGAAATTGGAATCGGAGTATAACAATTGATAATAAGGATCTACTCCAAGGATGTTAAACTAAATAATAGAGTCCTTACTCTGATACCAATTGTAGAAACAATTGGTATGATCAGCAATACCTATATAAAGAGAACCAGCTCTGATACCAATTGTAGGAACGTTGAGCACCTCTAGAGGGGGGTGAATAGAGTGCGTGTGTGCAGCAGAAAAATAATTGTTTCAACACAAAAATGAGTCCAGAAATATTGAATCCTTTGTATTATTGTAAAGAAAGAGAGTACAACAAAACTCTTTAACAAGAATTTTGAGTACAATAGAATCTGGAGATTGGGACGATGGAGATTAAGTCTACTTCGACTTCTTTACTCCATCGACGATCTGATGCAGGAGTTGATGAAGCTTGGTTTTTATGAACTCTCGGTAGCAAGGGGAACATTATCACTGAAAGCTCTCTCTCTTTGAAAGTTCTTTAGCAAAGATGTAGCATGCGTAGCCTCTCTGTGCGTGTGTATTCGAGGAACACACCACCCTTTATTTATAGCTTTTCTTCACTGGAATAGTTGTACGTGCATATGCAGAAAACATACTGTCTTCTGTCTCAGAGACGCATGAAACTGGGTAGGCGCATGAGCCTTATGGGTTAGTTGGACGTGAACGTGTTCGAGAATCACGTATAGCTCGCTATGTTTTTTGAGACATGCTGCGTAGTATACCGTCCCGCTCAGTCAATCGGAGGAATCGAAATGCCAACAACGTTCGGACTTAGCCATGCAACGGCGACTCGAAGGTCCGATCGGTCGAGGCGACTCCTCGCTCAGGTGGGTGGCTTCGCTGAACTTGCCTCAGCTTGGCCTTCGTACTAATAAAACAAAAATTTTCAAATGCACAAGTAGGTTTGATAATAAAAGAGATGAATCCACATAGCTAAGGAAATAATCCAAGTCGGGTCGATTGAGTTAGAACATGGAAAAAGGTCCAACGGTCGGCTTAGAAGTGTTGCATGATGGCTTTCAAAATTGACACTCGGTCCTTCGTCCCGTGGCTTCGGAGAAGGAAAAAGTTGGTCTTCGCCACAAAGCTAAGAGTTAGCCTAAGTCATAGGCATCGTTCGCATAACGCTTGATAAAGCATGTACGGTCCCATCGTCCAAGGCTTGGCATAGCCTTTGCTCGCCCCACGAGCTAAGTTACATCGTGCGGCTTGTAGCATAAGTCTAGGCACCCAAATAACTTGGTTGTTCAGAGTCGATCGCGTGCACGGCACATTCCCTCGACGCAAGGCTTGACGCAGCCTTTGTTCGTCAAGTTGATGTACGATTAAGTTAGGCTAAGTGATTTTAGGCGATCAAAGACATTCTAAGCACTGTCCCATATTTTCTGCGGTGGTCGATATTACTTGGTTTCATGATCATAAGGCTTGTCATATAAAGTATGACTTGGACGATGGTATCGCGTAGAACGTGAGTCGGTTTAAGGCACGAGCCACGGTTGGTTCAGAGAAAAGTTAGTCACGGTCCTTTGGCACTTAAGAAATACGTCATGTTCAAGTTAAGTAGGAAGGCTATGCAGTAGCCGTTCCTTGAGTTCAAAGACTGTTAGGTCTGAGCGATGGTTAGTCGCAAAGGAAAGTTCGAGCGATAGTCAGTCGCCGAGAGAAAATATGTCGGGACTGCAGGTCATTCGTCGAGGCAATCCTGTTTTGGGCTCTGCAAAAGAAGTATGAAATAAAAGAAGTAAATGAATCGATTTAATAACAAGCCCTAACGATACCCTAAAATATACCTTAGTAACGACACGATCATGGACTAACTTATCGACAAGGCGATTGTTTCTTCGAGCGGCAACCCGGGGCCACGGGACCGAGTCGGCCTAGGAAGAAATAGATTATAGCCGAGCTAAGTAGAGGCAACCGGTAGTTCAGGAACTTGCAACAGAGTTAGCTACTAGTGTTGCAAGGGCCCCGTTTACCAAGCTATGTCCAAGTTGGCTAGTTAATGCCAGTGACCTCATATAGATGAGTCGGCATGGCGACAATCCGCGTGTGTGTCTTTGGATTGAGTCTAGTTGAATGTGTGTGCAGTTAGAACAGAAAGTTTGGGCCTAAGATTTGGATACAACAAAGGCAACATGCTAAGGCACGAGATGTGGCATCGAGTCTCAAGTTGTTGGCATATAAGTTGCATAAGTTGGATTTGAGTCATTTTGAGTTGAAGTCAGGAACGCCGCAAGGCAAAGTCAGTTGAGTGACACTAAGTTAACAAGTCTTGATTGGGTCAGTTGGTGATTGAAGCGTAAGGGCCGCGAGGCGGTGATATGGTTAAGTCATACTAAATTGCGAGGCACGGCCTCATTATGGACACACAAACAGGGCCTCATGGTTACGATGTTAGCACTATGGACCTAAGCACGGTCATATAAAAATTGGGTACTATCGCGTAGTTGCGTCTCTGATTATGGGCCGAAAGGCAAGCACGACTTGATAGGTTAACGTTGTTGGTATGAGAAGGGTCTAGAGGCAAAGTATGAGTTGATGTTGTTGTCGCAAGCACGAGATGGTTTAGAGACACAAAATAGGCCAAGACGTCTGTCTTAAAACTGATCCTAAGGCAAGACTGGGAAGACAATTGAAAAGAAGGGACTATGTTGCACAAAGTAAATTAACGTGTTGGTTTTGTATGGGTAGACGAGGAGCTCGTTCCACCAGTATAATTGAGTACTGACACCCACACAGTGTTTATGTGCAGGAACAGGTAGAAGCTCGTGGCGCAGAGCTCGCTTGGATGCATCGAGGCACGGAGTTCCTTGGTGATTCGAGGTGTGCGACCGCGTGGAGTCAGGACTTATACGGGACATAATGTATGGACGTCGCTATCTGAAGCATCCGCTGGCTCGAGACATGTATTGAGAGATGAGAGAGAGCTGAGTGACTTGTAATGTGAGAAGAGTGAGCTTGAGTGATTGTAACCTTGGCCTTGCGCCCCTTTGTAATCCTTGTTTCAATATCAATAAAATGCATCTTTTGAATGACTTGTGTTTTGTTCTAAATTTCCGCTGGCATATTCAATGTCTCTGCTTGGGACTTCTGTGCGACGATCCCGTCGCAACCACTGTAATCGGCCGTTATGGAACCTGCCTTGCACGAGCGCAATCTAGTCTCGCGCGACATCACGCCTTAGCGAGGATGATCGCTCCTACGGGAGCGGGGCATGACATGCTGTACGAAACATTGCCATATGAGCACACAATCTCTTCATTAGATTAGCTATGCATCAAATAATATTGGACGCATAGCGTTGCTTACTGTAAATGGTGTTTCTTTATAAAAAATTGCAAAACTATGTGCATTAGAATGAATAGCTTTCATACTGCATACTGCAAATAACTGTTCCGGAGGTAGTCGCATAAAACTGCTCCTTTACAGCTATTAAAATATAATGATGATTGTGACATAATCACTGACATCTTCCTCGTAGTCTGAACACTGCACACTGTCCAAGGTTTGTCTTTTCATATAAAAGACAGAAACACGTCATGCGTCTGATGGATCATGTGTCTCTCTGACTCGACTTCAACGATGTGCCTTCAAAAAGCTCATAGTGCTTCAGAGACTGCTTTAACTCTGGATCATTTTTATTTTAGGCGCATGAAACCTATGCGCCTCTTTTTAGTATTTCTCATGCTTCTACAAGATCCCCTTCAAAGTTTTTAAAACTTGAACAAGTTTTAAAATACTTTGAACAAGAAGCATGAGAGAGAATTTTATCACACAAAGCTTTAAAAGCATCGGATCACTTACCACGCTGTCACTGCTCAGACTGAATCCCTTAAAATCTGAACTGTCTTCGAAATTTGTGGCGGCCGTTTCTAGCAATCACTTGGATCGAGGCTAAGTCAGCTGTCATCCGCGATTTCAGGGACAGAAAATCACGCGATAGTTAATGTTGGATTGATTTCTTCATTAAGAATCAAGTCCCACGACACTTTGCCGCATAGTGAATATTTATCCTTATAAATAGGACATGTCTTGACAAAACTGTCATCAACACTTTTCACTATGAATTTGATAGTTAGCACTCCAGCAAACTCGTGCAAACTTGTAAAAGGATTCAACATCACTTTACTGAGAACAATGCTCTTTGGTTATGCCAGATGTCGAAAAAAAGATCGATCTTCAGAAGGTAATCTTTTCTGAAGTATTCTTCATCTCTTCCTTTTTGATTTCTACCAATCACACAAGATTCTTGGCAAAAATTTTCAGTCAGATCATGTTTGAGCACAACTATAATTGTCACAAGGTGTACTATTAGTAGAAAACTCTACTGTACACATAGATGGAACTGCCATCAGTCTTCACCAAATAATGTGTTGTTGGAATACACTGCTGTCATACAGCTCCTAGGCGCATGAAGTTTCATGTTCTGTCTATGCGCCTCTTGAAGCTATGTGGTACAACTGTCTGATTTTTCAGATGAACAACTGATTTCATGCGCCTAACTCCTTTGAACTTGTCATATTTTCAGGATACTTCTTGGATGACTGGAGCTCATATGGAGCTTAGAAGGACATCATAACATGTCTTGTTCGACATGATCCAGCACATTATGTAGAGGACTTTTGCAGTCCTGAGACCCAGCTAGCTGTCTGCACCCATCTGACGAGGCTTGCAACTGACTGGTTTCACAGTCGTAGCATCTATGATGAGATTGGGTTTTAATCACAATCGAAATACTGTCGATGTCAGACAGTGTTGGCAGTTGGCAATAAGAAACGGGCTTTATGCATGCCCAATTTTGTATTCTCTTGCCAAAGTACACTGCCAACGACATAAAGGGGAGTCAATGCTGGTAGATGCATTAACATGTGACTCATTGGTGATTGAGATGTACAACTTGTGAATGGTAATTTAAATTTATGACATAATTTGATGATTGAGATTTACGACTTTAAATTGGTAGAATTTACTTTATGGATTTAGGATTTGGACTATAAGATTTACTTAGAATGATTTCATCGATTATAATGTAGTCGGGGATGATTATTGGGTGTATTATCCTAGGAGAAGACCTTGCTATATAGACTTTGACCTGTAGATTTTGATGATTCTTATATTAGCAGCCTTTCTGAGTTGGATGTTTAGATGTGTTGAATTAGAAGTGTTTTTCCTAAGTTTGGGGAAGAATCTGTTGGATTTTAGGATAAGGTTTGGCCCTAGGACACGGGATAGTGCAACAGTTTTTGGTTGTCTATTGGAGATGAGTTAGCAGGATGTTGAGTGTGCCTTGTGAGTTAGTTAGCCTAGTGATTAGACAGAAGTCCCAATGTTGAGCATTAGGAATCAATAGGATTGACATTAAAAAGAGTTGCTTAGGTAGATTGTGTTAGAATAGAGCTGGGATAGCGAGAATGAGAGATAAGCATAGGATGTGATTTGGTTCTTAGAACTTTTGATTGATTGTTTGCGGTTGGAAGAATGAATTGTATCTGAATTTAGTTGGATTGATTACTTATTGTTTGATTGTCTTAGTTATTTTACTCAAGTGAAGGTGATGTATGAAAATTTTGTTGATGAATTGGATTATGGTTCAAAATCGTGCACTTGAAAAAGTATGGATAATAGTGTGATCATTGGTGAGATTTAGCTTGGATTTGGTCTTCCGTGAGGTAACATTGTGATGCACATATGCTAGAATATTTGGGATAGCGATCGTATCATTACAAGGAACTAGTTAGAAGGATTAGTTTTGGTTTATGAAATAGATCGAATTTTGATGGTCCAAGATTTCTTATTTGAGCAAAAGTTGATGAGTGAGATGAATATGTTTCTAATATGGTTGTAAGCTAGCTATGAATTAAGATCGACCCTTGGGAATTAATTAATGATGACTTTATATTTGGATGAAATTGAACGATGTTAACAAATATTATGATAATATTAGAAGAGTACGATTGATGTATTTGATATATGTATAGTAGGTGGTTCAGATTTGGTTAAGTTGCTTTCTTGGATTGAGGATTTGGAGATTGAACGTGGAATTCTTGTACAACTGAGCATTGATTTATAATGGTGATTGGGACTTGGATGTAGTCAAGTTTAGCGATTTGATTGATAATTGAATTTGATATCTTAAGGAGGGTTTGGATCATTTGAGGTGCAATACTTGGAATTTGAATAGAGATACTAGTTAGCGCTGGGCTATATTCTTTTGGATTTGGAAAAGAATATGGTATAGTACCTGGATAGGTTTGCCTTAGCCTAATTGTGTTTCATCAGCACGTGTCTGCAGCTTGGGTTTGTTAGTGTTAGAGTGTGGTTTTGTGCGAGGCACGCTATCGATGGAGGCATAAGATTATGTGAAGTTTTGGAAATGGTTGGATCGAACTTGGTGGTATAAGTTGTTCAGTAGATTTGGCTAAGCCGTAAGGGGGCTTGTATTATTGAGAAAGAATAAAAAGATATGCGGGACATATTCAGAGTTGGACAAGAAGGAAGAGGCTTCGTGGAGTTTATTGAGGTCATATGTTTAGTATTTTGGTACAGGATTGGAAGAGTATACATAGGCATAAAAGGAAAGAGTTGTTGCAGATATGTTGGTTGTGTGCAGAAGGATTTGCTCAAATGTTGATCAGAAATGAAAGGTGTTGCTACAGATATGATTGTTTTGGTCTTGATCTACGTGCTTCGGTGGTCCTTCGGTTGTGGAATCAACAAGGGGGTTTGAATCAGAGATTGAGTAAGCAGTTTTCTTCATTGGTCAATGGATGCATATGGAGGAGTCTGTTCTTGTAAGTTTCGACGAAATTTTTTTTCTTCTTCTGAGTGGTGTATTATGTAATAACCCACTCCGCGTGGTATATTGAGCTCGTTTGTTGGTTCGAAGGGACTGGTTTGACTTGGATTCATGCAAATGAATCATTCATAGATCTATGTGATCGGTGTGATACCTGCTCCGAGAGGTGGAATTGTGTTGACTTCTTGGTTTGAATATAATGGTTTGATTTGATTATTTGATTGGATTTGAGTTGTGAGAAAAATTGCAGGATTTGAGTGATGATACAGACATGCTTAACTTGGTTGGATTAGATAGTTTATGGAGTAAAACTCGCTTGTATAGCTTTACCAATTAAGAAGTTCGTACATCACATTAAATCATATGTTTGAAGAATCGTTCGGTATCTGCTCGATCGAGGCAGATAGGCTATTTTTCATGGTGGGTGGTTATTGGTTTTGATCTTCTCTCCTTTACCTTCACATTTAATAAAATTAATCTTTACATGTGTTGCTATATTCCACAAGTTTGTTAATGCTAATAAAAAGAACCAAGATAAAAGAGAGCATTATTTTTGTTGTCAACTTGCTATTTAGATACACATGGAATATTAACTTGCTGTTATAGACATGGTTTTGTACTGTTGTTATAGACATGATATATATTGTTGTTTTTATGTTATCATATGGAGTACAGTATTATTTTTATGTTTTCTATAAAAAAATGTATTATTGTGCAGAGTAACGCAATGCTCGGATGCAGTTTGGTACCAGGGAAAGGTAAGGAAGTGTGGCTTGGTGCCACGGAATGGTATGTACCTTGGTGCCACAAGATGGTCCGATATATTTTGGAATGGTTTGGGCCGATAGGTCGCCAATCGAAATAACTTTGAGTAGAGATTTATACTGCTTTATTTTATTTTAGTTTTGTATATGTTTTTACAGTTAAACGGTTCACGCATATTGCATAGTTAAGTTTTTATAGGTAAACGGTTCACGCATATTGCATAGTTATAGGCAACTTGTGCACAAGGTTTGATTTCTCGAATGGTTGTCGAGGTACCCAAACCGTTTCAGCCTAGGGGCAACATTGGGAATAAGTGTTGACGTACTAACACGTATTTTGAGACCTTCAGTGGAGCTAGCTACCCGCACTTGAAGAATCTTCGTCTTACGAGAGATTATTTAAGATGGTGTATGTTCACCACGGACCTTCATATAGTAAGGCCGCATGCTAATATCAATCTGTTTGCAGGCCTATTAAGTTGCTTGCAAACAAATTCATGACACATTTATATATTTTATGAAGGATAACAAATGTCTTATGCAGAGACACACTTTTGACACATTTATATATTATGAATGATGATAGAAAAAGATGGTAAGTATTGGGTAAGATTCACTGTGTCAAGCGACAAATTTATGTTTCCATATACATTATGAATTGTTAACTAATCCTAAGGCAAGATTATAAAGTCCATTTAATATTTGTCTGCTCTCACATAGTCAACCGTGTTGGTTTTAGGTGACTTGGGTTAAGGCCGCTCACTAGTGCACTCCTCAATGTGTTGACCCTCAACTCTACAGGTACAGGAAGCTGCTTGAACGTGCTAAGGCGTTGGAGCTCGGTTGGCACTTGAAACTCTTCAGCTGGAAGGAGATGTTTTCTTTTGTTTATAAGGGACGTAATATATGGAACAAATATTAATTGTATTAATTTCATGAGTTGTAAGCCTTGTGACATCGTTTTTTGTAATGAGATCCAATGTTTGTAATCGAATTGTTCTTTTATCCTAGAGCCATTGTAATTCTGTTACAAATTAATAAAGAGAATCATTTTTAATGTATCTTATGTCTATCAACTTTTATTTTCTTATTTTTGCTGCAATTACTTTGATTTTGAGATTGTTTTATCGAGCGTGTTTGATTTTTGTCTTGTACTAGTGCAATTTAGACTTGTACAATCACGTCAAGTGGCAACTTTCGGTACAGTGGGATTAGGGCGTTATGTCACATTTGTCTATATCCATTCACCCCTCCACCAAAGTAAACTTAATACTCGGCTCCTCCATTGTGTTTCTTGGATACAGAACGACTCAAAAATAGGTAGAACCATATTGAAGTTCCATGTGTGTTACTATCCACCAACAAAAAAGATGTTTGTGAATATGGATGTTATTTTCCATGAACATGAGATGTATTTTGGTGATTATGGGTTCTCACTTCAGGGGGGGAAGCTGATTGAAGTTCAAACATTTGATTATTTCTTCCATGACCACTACCAACTGAGCAACAACAATCCGAACCCGTACTACGGAGACTAGAGCTTGAGACCGAGTTAGCTTCCTCATTCAGTCACTATCGATGTCAAGTGAGACATTGACCCAAAATAATGATGCTTTTTCTTCCATCGCTAATAACTAATCGTCTCCAACTCCAAATGCACCTCCACCACATCGAATCTCCAAATGTTCTAATCAAGATATTTCCTAAAACCACCTATGAAGTTGATCCTAACGTGACCAAACTGAATCCAGAGTCAAAAGTATTATACCCATTAAATGATTACGTGTCCGCCCGTTACCTACTGGAATCAAACAAGTCATTTGTGTATCAATTATCTATTATATCTATTCCTAACAATATTCAAGAAGCCTTAATTTATTCTCGTTCATGAGAAGCAGTGAATAAGAGCTGAAATCCTTGAAGAAGAATGCTACCTCGAAAATAAATGACTTATCAGCTGGCAAGAAATCTGTGGAATATAAATGGGTTTATACTGTTAAATACTAAGACGATGGAACCATAAACAGGTTCAAGATAACGTTGGTAGCAAAGGGATATACTTAGAAGTATGGAATCAAGATTAACACGGTCCATCTCTAACAGCGAATCTGAGTGGCCATTACATCAGTTCGACTTAAAAATGTTTCTACATGGATATCTAACCGAAGAAATTTATATGGACCTCCCGCCAAGGATTAATACTCGTGACGGATGCTGTAAACGAGTGTGTAGATTGGAGAAATCCCTTTATTGGTTGAATCAGTCCCCACGAGCATGGTTTGATAGATTTACCAAGTTCACGAGATCATTTGCTCACAAAGAGAGTAATTGTGATCATAATTTGATTCTGGAGGACAGAAATGGGAAGCTTACGACACTTACTATTTACGTAGATAACATGATAGTAATGGAGAATGACTCTGAAGAGCAGACAACCATGCAAAAATATTTGTCCACCGACTTTGAAACGAAGGATCTCGGGTCCTTGAAGTATTTTCCAGGTATTGAGGTATCACGTTGTAAGTCAGGAATATTTCATGTGACAAAGTATGTCATTGACTATTGAAAGAAACCAGTATGTCGGCATGTCAACTGTACCTACACAACTAGAAGAGGGACTGGACCTTAGTATTGATCCTGAACAGGTTTCTAGTTGACAAAAAATATATAAGAGATTGGTAGAAAATTAATGCATTTGGCACATACTAGACATGATCTTGCCCATGCCTTGAGTATGGTTAGTTAACACACGCATGATCCTGGAGAACAACATAAAAATGCAGTCATTAGAATATTGGAATATTTGAAGGGAAGTCCAGACAAAGGAATTTTATTCAGGAAGAATGTTCACATAAAAATTGAAGTCTATATTAATGCAAACTGGGCAGGTTCAACTGAAGATAGGCATTTGACATCTGATACTTCACCTTTGTTGAAGGCAACCTTGTTACTTGGAAGTAAAATGAATAATGTGGTTACAAGATCGAGGGTTGAAGCAAAATACAGAAGTATAGCACTGGGAAATTGTTTTATGGCTTAAACTTCTACTACAAGATTTGGGACTTGAATATAATCAGCATATGCAGTTGTTTTGTGATAAAAAAGATCCTCGTCATATTGCATAGCCACAAATCCTGTTCAGCATTATAGAACCAAGCATGTTGGGATTGACATATTCTTTATTAAGGAGAAAGTGAAAGACAAAGTAATCGAGGTATCGGCTATCAAAATAGAAGATCAAGTGACAGACATTCTCATCAAACCGTCTCGAGTCAAAAATATTCCAAGTTCTTAAACAAGTTGGGCATCTACAATATCTATGCACCAACTTGAGGGTGAATGTTGATTTGCAATCTTTGTAACTATTATTGTATACCTCACTTTAGTCCCGCATCGTCTGGGCAAAAGAAGGATGTCGTGACTTTCTTCTATAAATGTACCAAGGTTTCACATGTTTTATTTATATTAATAAACTAGAGTTCTTTATGTATTTTTCATATATATCATGAATAACTGCAGCATCATTGGACTCAGAGGACTCCCACAGAACCTTGTTCCAATCTTTAGAGAGAAAACATTGGGTTAAAATTATGTCCATCAACTTTATTTCATTTTTTTATTTTACCAAACGTCAATGTAAAGTGATGGTGCTATAAAAATTTACTAACAAACAATATATTTATCAATTGAATGGAAAATTAATAAAGCTTAAGTTTGACAACTGAAAACTAATGACAATACTTTCTAAAATGTAGTTCATATGAATTGTAGATTTTCTTACTCATAGGTGTTATCTACAACAAGCCATGCACCAGCAGCTTTACAGAGATCAGATATTCTCTGTAGACAAAAAACAGAAGAGAAATTTTGAGTTGCACCCCACTTTTGTTACCACAATTCAAGGTGCACCCCATCCAATTACCATAATGTATGACACCTCCCACTTTTGACGAAAACAGTCAGATACTAACGTCAACTAAAATTTATGACCAAAATACCCTCATCCCAACCCACTCCTCCCTTCCTCTTTCTCCAGCAGCCCCCTCTGCGCCGACAGCCGGAGGGGGGGTGCAATAGCAGCGACAAGCAGCAGCGACACCAGTCGCCGACAGGGAGAAGGCAGCGTCGGACCTGGGGGCAGCGCGGCTTGGTGGGGCACGCTCGGGGGGAGGGGGCAACGTTGCGGGGAGGCAGGGGGCACGCAGCGGAGGCGGGAGCGCTCGGCGGAGGCGGGGGGCGGCGCGGCTTGGTGGGGCACGCTCGGGGGGAGGTTGCAGCGATGCGGGGAGGCGGGGGCACGCTCGGCGGAGGCAAGGGCACGCGGCGGAGGCGGGGGCAATGCGGCTAGGCGGAGGGCACGCAGGGGGAGGGACAATGCTGCGGGGAGGCAGGGGGCGCGTGGCGGAGGCAGGGGGCACGCAATGGAAGCGGAGGACAATGCGGCTATGCGAGGGGTGCATGGGGTGATGGGGCTTTGCTGCGGAGAGGCGGGGGTGCTCGGCGGAGGTGGAGGCAACGCTGCGGGGAGGCGGGGGGCAGTGCGGCTAGGCGGGATGGGGGGGGGTACCGGGGGGAGGGGGTGAGTGGCAGGGAGGGAGGCAGAGTGTCAGGAGAAAGAGGGGGAAGAGAGAGAACATGGATGAGGACATTTTGGTCATAAACTTTAGTTAACCGTTAGTATTTACTGTTTTCGTCAACAGTGGGGGGTGTCATACATTATGGTAATTGGGTGGGGTGCACCATGAATTATGGTAACAAAAGTGGGGTGCCACTCAAAATTTCTCAAAACAAAAATATATAATTAAAGAGAAATGGCCCTGTGTAAGAGAGTGAGATAGAGAGACCTGAAGGAGTGCCACCGGGATATATACACCAGTAGGATTTCCTGGATTTACAACAGTAACAAGCTTTGGGACTGGTTTATCTTTGCTCGTCAAAATCTTTTCCAACCAATCTACATCATTGAAGTTATAATTAGAATTTGGAAAGTCGAGTAAAAAAAATCGAACTGGGGCCATCGTTATCTCTATCGCGTTCAAATATCTAGTCAAGAAAAAAGAACAAAAAAATATGAGAAGTTGTAATCAGTTAACATTTGGTGGAGAGGACCATGTACTATCAGTAAACTCCACTATGTAGAACATGGGAATAGCTCTGCCCTTATATTTCAACAGATCTCTGTTTGAAAGAGAGATATTGAACAAATGCAGGTTTATTGGTTATGGGCAGATATAAACATTCTTGGTGATCTATTTATTATACAATAAAACCTAATTTCTTCTCCTCCAACCTTATGTTCACCTTCCAACATATCCAAATTCTAAAATTAAATATCTAATATACACACATTAAAAAAGACTTTGTTTCAGTATCGAAGCACCAACTTTGAAGGTCAAAGGTCGAGCAGAATTAGCAATCAGTACATAGAGCAGATTCCTACCTACATCTGGCTGAAGCGTTTTTGGACAGCTAGGACCAACCAGTATATCTGTGACGTCTGTCATCTGGAAGGACATATAAGCGTTGAAGTAGTATGGAGCAAACATAACAACGGAGTCCCCAGCATCACATAATGCAAGCACAAGGTTCACGAATGCCTGTGGACAGTTGACATCAGATACGATAGGCAACAAAGAAGTTATGACATATTTAACAAAAGAAAAGAGCAATGAAGATGCATTTGACTATAGTACAACCTTAAGCTAAGAAACATCATCAAAGTTATACTTCAAGCTATTCGAGAATATTTTTTTTTCTTTGTATTCCTATTTTCTTAAGCCTCGAGTCTTCGACAATCTTTCCTTGTATTCACCTTTTCTTTAGCCTCAAGTCCAGAACAATATTTTCGTCTATTTTTCTTTTCTTTATATAGCCTCAAGTCACTCCTCTTTGTTGTATATATATTGTACAAGTCTCATTAATATAATACATGATGACAATATACTTCCACCAACTTTGTTCATGGTATCATATATCGATTGTTGGCCATTTCGTTTATTTGTCTCAATGAGTGACTCATCTTTTTTATCGTCTCTTTCATCTTCGGCTCAATTGATGTTGTCACCTAATATCGATGCTCTTTTTGCTGTAGAGTGTGAGGCTATACATCAACTGCTCGCTCAGTCTTCCACACACTATGCCCAAGCATATAATGTTTGTTTTGTTTCCAATCATAGTTGGATTATAATTCAGGATCCTCAAATCGTATGACCCCACTTTCTTTATCATCATTTACTCTTGTATCAGACTTTCATGTTCGTATTGTTGATGGTTCTCCTGTTCGTGTTGACAGTGTTGGTAACATTTGATGAGGACACAATCATGAAGGTCTACATGAGACGAAGGAAGAGATCCAAACATATTCCTATTGCGTCAGTGTGGGTCATTTAAAATTGAAGCCATCTTGAAGCCAGGCAGCCAATCAGCTTAATTTGTTAGTATTTGATTATTTTCATAGTTCATTCAAAGTTGTTTGTTAGTTTCAAAGTTAGTTTCAAGGTTGTTAATAGGTTGTTAGTTGTTAACAGTTTTTATCATGAGTTTGTTAGGGGATAGCATGTAATCATGAGATGAATTATTGCATGTAATCTCCAAGTCTTTTATATATAGGTTGTTGAAAATAATTTGGAGCACATGATGGAAATTAATAAAAGATTACATTATGGAACGTCTCTGATATTCCCTTAGTCTCAATCTCTCCCAAACGCTATGTTCATGAACCTACATCGGATCCTCCTTATGTGTGCTACCATTTCTCCCCTCATCTGTCAACCCAGGGCCGACCCTAGCCCAGGACGGCCAGGGCGACCGCCCAGGGCCCCCAGATCATGAGGGGCCCAAAAAAATAGTTCAAAGATAAATATGTTAATAATTTTGTATCTCAAAATAGAACCAACATATACTATGGGCCCTCTTAGACACAAAGTTATTGTGGTGTAGTGGTTAGTACTTTAGATTGCTTACAAAAGGTCCTAAGTTCAATCCTTGATTGTAGCTATTTTTTTAAAAAAAATTTAATATTTTTTACATTATGTATGGGGGTCTTATTTTAAAAGTTTGTCCTGGACTCCATGAGCTCAGGACCGGCCTTGCGTCAACTACCACCACCACCAACAGCGCATTCAACACAACAACAGAGGTAACATCCTCAATATTACAGCCACCAAATCACAGATCTACAACAACACTTCACCAATCCTTTGCTTCCTCTAGTTCTATCGGCTTTCCAATGCTCAAGGTATGAATATTCTTGCATAATTTTGGACATCTTTATGTTAACCTCTTGCAAAGCCGATCCACCAAAAGTGAGTTGTGTGCATCTACCAGTGGAAGAGCATGTGGACTTGGTGAAGTTACAATTGCAGGACGTTGTCAGATTGGTAGCCTTCGATTGAGGTCCTATCTCTTGGGATAGTTTCAAGACCAAATTTCAGATCAAGTACTTTGTTGCAATGGCTAGGTTTGAGTTGCAGGAGAGGTTCATCAACCTAAAATAGTCTGGAAGGTCAGTAGATGAGTATGCATCGGAGTTCTGTAGGTTGAGCAAGTTTGCTTCGGTTATGGTAGCTACAGAGCCAGAGCGAGCTATGAGGTTCCAGCAGGGACTTCACTTGGAGATCATATAGTTGGTCAAGGGACATGATTATCAGACATTTGATACACTTATGACAACGGCTAGGAGGCATGGGATCATCATTCAAAGGCTAGCCCAAAGACTCGAGGTTAGAAGAGGTCCCATACAATGATTGGAGAAGCCATTCATCGGACGCCAGCACTAGCGCCCGGGGTTAGGATTCATAATTCAGGAGTGTCACGTCGTCTAGCAATTATGGCGCCAGCACTTCAGCAACAGTATAGGACTAAGCAACGGTGTCAGGGAGCACTAGTAGGGTGTATGTTTTATGGGAAGCAAGAACACACCTGAGAGGAGTACAGAAGAGCCAATAGACAGTATTTGAGGTGCGAAAGCGCATATCATATAATGGGTCTTTACCCTCAATAGCAGCCAGCAGGCAGGCCAGTGCTACAGTTTCCAGCTTTACCATCACCACTAGTATAACTGTTCAAAGGACCAGTGTTGACAGGTCGACCTTTGGCACAACGTCTACTATCAAAGTCTCAAATGTTCGAACAACAGAGGCGACAGCAGTATGGTCAGGTTCATAGGCAACAGCAGACCAGGCAGCAGTAGAGAGGCACTTAGTAGGGTCATGGACATGCATTTACTTATCTCTGGAGGAGGCATTGGCATTAGACGACGTAGTAGAAGGTACATTTTTTGTCACTTCATTACCTCTAGTAGTTTTATTTGATTCAGGATCTTCACATTCATTTGTATCTGCAAGATTTGCGATACATATTAGATTAGAGTTTGAGGCGTTGCCAGAGAGGCTGATTATACTCACTAGTTATTGGCTTGTAGGAGTTAGTAGTGTACTTATCGTGTCCAATCGTAGTGTACGGATATTTGCTACCCGCTAGACTGATTATAAGTAACTTTGATGTTATCCTAGGCATGGATTAGTTGAGAGACAGTTATTTGCTTGTAGGAGTTAGTAGAGTGTGCTTATCGTGTCCAATCGTAGTGTGCGGATATCTACTACCCGCTAGATTGATTATAGGTAACTTTGATGTTATCCTAGGCATGGACTAGTTGAGAGACAGTTACTCGACGATCGACTAACAAGGGGGGCGAATCACTTTCTGCATTTCAGACGTAGAGGAGATCATATTCATCCAAGGCGAGGAGGATTATTCCTGAGGTAAATTGATAGCAGTAGTTACAGTGGAAAAGCAGATTCCTAGAGTAGTCGAGGAGTTTTTTGACATATTTTCAAATGAGCTTAGAGACATGACACTGGTTAGAGATGAGTTTTGTATCGAGTTGATATCAGGAATAGTTCCAATTTTTAATAGTCTACAGGATGTTCCAGTCTGAGTTGGACAAGTTGTACCAATATACAGAGGAGTTGAAGGCAAACGGATTTATTAGACCCAACGGATCTCTTTGGAGAACACCCATGGTATTGGTGAACAAGAAAGATGGTTCGTCGTGTTTATGCGTTGACTACAGACAATTAAACGCGGTGACTGTCAAGAACAAGTATTACTTGCCTAGGAATGATGACTTGTTTGATCAATTGAAAGGAGCTAAAATTTTCTCCAAGATAGAACTTCAGTCAGAGTATCATCAAGTGAGAGTCAGGAAGCAAGACATACACAAGACAACATTCATATTGTGTTATGGACATTGGGAGTTCTTGGTTGATTTTAATTTTAAGCCAACCATATCTTGTAAGCAAGCCCGAGGAACTAGCACCAGAAATCCTTAAGCCAATGTATAAGTTGATTTTAATTTTAATTCAATGCGATTTTTGGGATATATATATAGGTGATGGAAAAAAATCATATCTTGTAGGTCTGCCCCTTAAAATAATTTTTACAAGATGACCAACTAACTAAATGAACAAACCATGCTCTAATACCAAAATGATGTGATACGTATTTTGTGCAGGCATAGATTTCAGTAATCAGATTGTAAAAAGTGCGTTCATGTTGTAATTGAGTGATTTTATTGATTGAGTCTCATAGGCTTTATATAGTCTTTACATGATAGAATATCCAATGGAATATCCTGTGGCATATTCTGGCATCCCAAATATGTCCTTAGAATATTCTCATACTAAATATAACATATTCTCATACTAAATATACCAACACCAAATATGTCCTCAGGATATTCCCATACTAAATATAACATATTTCCATACTAAATATACCAACACTCCCCCTCAAGATGGGCAAAAGATATTCACTAAGTCCATCTTGTCACATCCTCTGATCATGCTCACAGAGGTAAGTCCTTTGGTTAGTCCGTCTGCTACCTGATGCTTTGTTGGAACGTGGCCTAGCTCCAGTAGTCCACTAACCAACTTCTCTTTGATGAAGCTTCTCTTTGATGAAGAACCTATATCTCGATGCGTTTGGTCCTGTCATACTGTACTGGATTATTGGCAATACTAATAACTGACTGGTTATCGCACCACAGCTTCATCTTAGCTCCTTGATCCAGCTTCAGCTCCACCAGCATATTCTTCAACCAAAGCAGCTCTGCAACTCCCAAGGCCATAGCTCTGTACTCCACTTCAGTTGTCGATCTAGCTACCACTGACTGCTTCTTACTCCTCCAAGAGACCAAGTTGCCTCCTAAAAAATGCAGTATCCCGAGGTAGATCTCCTGTCATCAGCACAACTAGCCCAGTCAGAATCACAGTAGCCCTCGATGTCCATGTGATTATTCTTCCTGAACATCAGTCCCTTCCCGGGGGCACCCTTCAAGTATCTAAGAATCTGGTATATTGCATCCATATGACCCTTTCGAGGGTCATACATGTAGCGGCTCACCACACTAACTGCAAAGCATATATCTGGACGTGTATGGCTCAAATAGATCAGCTTGCCTACCAATTTCTGATATCTATTCCGATCAACTGGTTCTTCGGCTTCAGCATCCACCTTAAACTTCTGGTCTATCGGTGTCGTAGCTGGTTTGCATCCCATCATCCATGTTTCCATAAGCAGGTCTAGTGCATACTTCCTCAGAGAAAGAACAATTCTCTCTGTATCTCGAGCAATCTCAATCCCAAGTAAGTATCGAAGAGGGCCAAGATGCTTCACCTCGAACTCCTTGCCAAGCTTTTCCTTGAGTTGGGCGATCTCCTGCTCATCATCGCATGTGATAATCATATCATCTACATACACCGCAAGCATGGTGATCTGGCCTCCACTTCGTCTGAAGAACACAGTATAATCTGCTGATATCCCATCCCTATCATTGCTCTCCTGAACCTATCAAACCATGCTCGAGGAGACTGCTTCAGTCCATCGAGGGACTTCTTCATCCTGCAGACCTTGCCTTCTGTCTGATTGGTGACGAATCCTGGTAGTATCTCCATGTACACCTCCTCTACTAGATCCCTATAAAGAAATGTATTCTTCACATCCAGTTGGTGTAGCTTCCATCCTCCATTGGCTGCCAGAGAGATCAAGGTCCTGACAGTACTCATCTTCGCCACCGGTGCAAAGGTCTCGTCATAGTCGATGCCGTACGTCTGACTGTATTCTTTTGCCACCAGTCGAGCTTTGTAGCGCTCAACCTGTCCATCTGGGTTCTGCTGCACAGTGAAAACCCACTTGCATCCGACTGCTCTCTTCTCTTCTGGCAGTCTCACCAGCTCCCAAGTTCGGTTCTTCTCCAGAGCTCCCAACTCCTCATGCATCGCTGCTTTCCACTTTGGATCGTTCTTGGCTACCTGCCAATTGTTAGGTACAGTAACACTATCCAATGATGCAATAAAAGCTCCATGAGAAGAAGAGAGATGATCATATGAGATAAATTTAGTAAGGTCCCACCATATCTATCAGAAGGTTTTCCCGTATTGCTGCGAGTGGACCTCCATACTGATGATGGTTTGGGAGGAGGAGAAGGAAGGATATCACCTGAAGGGGAAGGTGGTGGAGTTGGTGTCTCAAGAGTCAAGACGGGCGCAGGCAAGGGACTTAGCACTGGCACTGTAGGAACTGGTCCTGCAAGTTGCTTCTCTCGCCTGCTGTGGTAAGTATCTCCCCCTGAGCTGTGGGCCTAACACCTCTTATTTCCTCCCCCTGTCCCTTTTCACCTTCCTGTACCCTATTTGTTCCTCCAAGCCTTACTCCGAGATCAGTCGAAATGCTTCCCAACAACTCCCCCTCTCGTCTCATACTTGCAGTATCAGGCGAGATATTTGAGTTTTCCTCCTGACTGTAGTATGGCTCATGTTCTATGAAGTGAACATCCATACTTACAAATTTCCTTTTTTCCGACTCCAGTATACGTAGCCCTTCTGAGTTCCCGAGTAGCCCACAAAGATACACTTGATTGTTCGAGGATCAAGCTTTTCTATCGACGGTCTGTTGTCCTTTACGAAGCATACACAGCCAAACACCTTTAGTAGGAGCATCTCACTATTATTTTCCTGCAGCATCTCGCATGGAGACCTCCATCCCAACACCTTCGAAGGCATCCTGTTGATCAGTTGAGCTGCTGTCAACACTGCATATCCCCATAGACTCTGTGGGACATTCATGTCTATCATTATACTTCTCGCCACTTCCAGGAGGTGTCTGTTCTTCCTTTCCGCTACTCCGTTCTGTGCTGGTGTATATGCACAGGTGGTCTGATGTCTTATCCCTTGGGCGGACAAGTATTTCGCAAGTGTCTTGTTGGTGTACTCCGTTCCATTGTTAGACCTCAGTACCTTCACCACTGCCTTGTACTGAGTCTGGACATGTTTGTGAAAGTCCCAAAAATAGGAAGGGACCTCACTCTTATTTTTCATCAAATACAGCCAAGTAGTATAAGAAAAACAATCTATGAAGGTAACAAAATATTTGTAACCATTTATAGGTGTAGTACAAGGCCCCCAGACATTAGAGTGTACCACATCAAAAACGGACGAGCTCCTATGACCGCTACTCATATATGAACTCCTAGTAAGTTTGCCTAACTCACAAATATCACAAACTAGTTTCTCTTTATTAACTTTTTCATAAATTGCAGGATATAATTTGCTTAAAATACCAAATGAAGAGTGTCCCAACCTCCTGTGGTGGAGTCACAATGTATCTTCTGCACTCATCTTCTTCAGTCCTCCTATCCCTGTCTTTTCTGCCATAGATACTAATGCTGAATCCAGCCCTTCTCGATCCAGGTACCATAGTCCATTATGTCAAGTGCCAGTCCCAAGTCTTCGTCCCGTCTTTTTTTCCTGGAAGATCATCTTAGGAATATCAAAGCAGACAGTGCATTTTAATTGGAGGATTATAGAACTAATGGACAAAAGACTGACTGGAAAAGAAGGAGCATGCAAAACATTGGATAATTTTAATGAACCTATACAATCGACAATACTCTTACCGACCACTGGCTGGAAAGTACCATCAGCTGTTTGAATGTTGTCCGCTGATGCTAGGTGAGTGTAGGAAGAAAACTCACTAGCATTCCCTGTCACGTGCCGAGACGCACCCGAATCGATAATCCAATCCGACGATCTGAGGGAAGACATAGATGCAAGGGCGAGCGAGTCGTCAGTACCTTCCGCCGACGGATGAGCATACATGGCAGTGTTGCCTCTGGCGAAGAATGAGGTGGACGTCTCCCCGGTCCCACTCCTCCTGTCTCCATCGCTCGACGCTCGCTGCCTCGTCCTGAGTACTTCCAACATGTCCTGCAGTGCCTGATCCTCCTCAGTATAGGGACCGTCAGCTGTTTTCTCGCCTTCTGCTACCAGCCGGTTCGTACGACAACCTCCTCGACTGCCCCGTCGACCCCTACAACCATGGTCACATCCTCCAAACTGTCCATGTCTTTCGCCTGAATCTCCCTTGGGTGGTTTGGTGCAAGCATACCTCAGATGACCCACCTCCCCGCAGTTGAAGCACTGCCGGGGCTCTCCCTTAGGTCCTAACGGTGCTCTTCGTCCTGTCGAGCCCTCATTCGGCTGTGTCTTCTCTTCCCGGGTCCTTCTTTCCCGTCGTGGCCAACTTAGGTAGGTAGTTGGTCCATCAAGCTTCAAATCGATGGAAGGAAGCTCCAACTTCGGCGACGTTCGTATCGTGCTCTCACCAGCCGACATCTTCGTCAACTTCATCAACGTCGCAACCTCTGCAGGATCCAGCTTCTTGATGATCTCCTCCATCGATACTTCTCCTCTCCGATCATGTCACGTTCGCTCCATGACTCACGCTCGTCCTCGTCGTCCGATCCTAGATCCGAACATGTCTCTCTCCCATCAGATCTAGGCCCTCGATGTCACATTTAGATTGCCCCCTTATTTCTGTGATGAACGGTGATGTCAACGGTGGTGACGGTGATGTCGGCGGTGGGGACGGCAGAGGTGGCAGTGATGTCGGCGGTGGTGACGGTAGTGGTGGTGGTGTCGGTAGTGGTGGCGGTGTCGGTGGTGGTGGTGGCAGTGTTGATGACCGCTATGGTTAGGGTTTTGGGAAGAGGGTGACGGCTAGGATTTTTTGTGGCTTTGATACCATGTTGTAATTGAGTGATTTTATTGATTGAGTCTCACAGGCTTTATATAGCCTTTATATGATGGAATATCCAATAGAATATCCTGTGGCATATTCTAGCATCCCAAATGTCCTCAGGATATTCCCATACTAAATATAACATATTCCCATACTAAATATACTAATACCAAATATGTCCTCAGGATATTCCCATACTAAATATAACATATTCCAATACTAAATATACCAACAGTTCAGCAAGAAGCATGATTAACTTTAGTAGTTTATTGTGGAAGATGATGGAAATAATTATTATGGTGTGTTGAAATTAGCATGCATATAATTCAAGCCAAATAATTTTTCAAAAAAGTATTGTAATGCAAACATTCTATCCCAAACACCAGCATAAGGATAATATCAAGATAGTTGGCTATTTGATTTCAATCATAATCTCTCTTCTCTCAACATTTATGGACAATATGAATTAAAATATAGTAGAAATGTTTAGAGAATAAAGATACCTTACAATTATTAATAAATTAGAAGAAAAAAAGAAACCTAGTTATCTTTTATGATGCCTCTAGGCTTAATTAGCACCTGCCGAAAATTCGACCGTCGGCTGAGGTCGGTGGCGAACGATACGGTCGATGGCGACTATGGCAAGCGGCAGCTAGGATTCCAACATAGGGGAGGGTGGCAAGTTCGGCGACAGCTTTTGTAGGTTCTGGACGATCATGATAGTTGGATTTTGGAAGAGAAAATAAAATTGATTGAAGTATAGTAGTTCACCCATACACCTAGGTTGGATTAGGTTTCACACCTCAATCACAACAAACGGACCAATAATTGCTTAAGGAAAAAAAATCATGTTTAATAATTCAATATTCATCACAATAGACATGCTCTCTTTATATAGGATGAGCAACTTGAAAGGAAATTAACTACTCCCGATGTGGGATTAAAGAAAGTAAAATTAAACTTATATGAGGATAGCTACTAACAAGCTAGAGCTTTTCCAAATAATAAAATAAAACAAAATATATATCCCTATATCAGAGCCAGATCTGGTTGGCAGTAGAGTTCACCGTACTACGTCTTCCGTATCTCGTGTACGTATGCCAAGGATGATGTATGTGCGTCTCGATGTCCTCATCAGTTTTTCCTCAGATAGAGACATCTATTTTGAGAGTACTTCTTATGAGACTTGACGAATAGAAAGTAGCACATTCATTACTTAAATGTATTTTTCTTAGCAGCAGAATTATAAATCGAGATATTCACCAGATAGTGCATAAGATAGCCAGTAATAAAATCATTAGCTATACACTAGAATTAAGAATCATGACAAGTAGTGTCCCATGATTCTCATCACTTGATATACTGAACATTTTACGAGTCAGGTTGGAAAGTGTGATCTTAATTAACAATTGCAAAATGCATATATTGTTGAATATTTGTGATATTTTTTTATTGATAGTCTCTTAGCTATATATAGTCTTAAAATCCTCCTCATTACATTAAACCCTCTGTGGAATATCTTGTGGCATATTCTGTCATGCCAAATATACCAACAGGATATTCTAATATACTTAGTCTAATACCAAATATACCGATATTATATTAAACCCTCTGTGGAATATCTTATGGTATATTCTGACATACCAAATATATCAACATGATATTCCAATATACTTATTCTAATACCAAATATACCAACACTCCCCTTCAAGGTGGGCAAAAGATATTCACTAAGTCCATCTTGTCACATTCTCTAATCATACTCACAGAGCTAAGTCCCTTGGTCAGTCCGTCTGCTGAAGAACCTATCGATCTCGATGTGTTTGGTCCTATCATGCTGTACTGGATTGTTGGATATACTAATAGTTGACTGGTGGACAAAAGATATTCACTAAGCCCATCTTGTCACATCCTCTAATCATACTCACAGAGCTAAGTCCCTTGGTCAGTCCGTCTGCTACCTGATCCTTGGTTGGAACGTGGCCTAGCTCCAGTTCCACTATCTAACTTCTCCTTGATGAAGAACCTATCGATCTCGATGTGTTTGGTCCTATCATGTTGTAATGGATTGTTGGCTATACTAATAGTTGACTGGTGGGCAAAAGATATTCACTAAGCCCATCTTATCACGTCCTCTAATCATACTCACAGAGCTAAGTCCCTTGGTCCGTCCGTCTGCTACATGATCCTTGGTTGGAACGTGGCCTAGCTCCAGTTCCACTATCCAATTTCTTCTTGATGAAGAACCTATCAATCTCGATGTGTTTGGTCCTGTCATGTTGTACTGGATTGTTGGCGATACTAATAGTTGACTGGTTGTCACACCATAGCTTCATCTTGTCTCATTGATCCAGCTTCAGCTCCACCAGCATATTCTTCAACCATAGCAGCTGTGCAACACCCAAGGCCATAGCTCTGTACTCCACCTCAGCTGTCGATCTGGCTACCATCGACTGCTTCTTACTCCTCTAAGAGACCAAGTTGCCTCCTACAAATATACAGTATCCTGAGGTAGACCTCCTATCATCAGTACAGCTAGTCCAGTCAGAATTATAGTAGCCTTCGATGCCCACGTGATTATTCTTTCTGAATATCAGTCCCTCCCCGGGGGCACCCTTCAAGTATCTCAGAATCTGGTACACTGTGTCCATATGACCCTTCCGTGGGTCATGCATGTAGCGGATCACCATACTCACTGCAAAGCAGATATCAGGACGTGTGTGGCTCAAATAGATCAACTTGCCCACAAGTCTCTGGAATCTGTCCCGATCAACTGGTTCTCCAACTTCAGCGCTTAGCTTGAACCTCTGATCGATCGGCATCGTTGCAGGTTTGCATCCCAACATCCTTGTCTCTGTGAGAATGTCCAACGCATACTTCCTTTAAGAAAGAACAATCCCCTCTGCTCCTCGAGCAATCTCAATCCCAAGAAAGTACCGAAGAAGGCTAAGGTCCTTCACCTCGAACTCCTTGCCAAGCTTCCCCTTGAGTCGGGTAATCTTCTGCTCATTATCTCCTATGATAATCATATCGTCCACATACACCGCAAGCATATTGATATGGCCTCCACTCCGACGGAAGAATACAATATGATCAGCATTGGTCTGCCGATATCCCATTCCTATTATCGCCCTTCTAAATCTGTCAAATCATGCTCGGGGAGACTGCTTCAATCCATAGAGGGACTTTTTCAACCTGCAGACCTTGCCCACCTCCTCCACTAGATCTCCATGAAGAAATACATTCCTCGCATCCACTTGGTGTAGCTTCCATCTACCATTCGCTGCCAGAGAAATAGGGGTCCTGACAGTGCTCATCTTCGCCATTGGTATAAAGGTCTCGTCATAGTCAATGTCGTACATCTTACTGTATCCTTTTGCCACCAATCGAGCTTTGTAGCGCTCAAGCTGTCCATCTGGGTTCTGCTTCACAGTAAAGACCCACTTGCATCTGACAGCTCTCTTCCTTTCTGGCAGTTTTACCAGCTCCCAAGTGTGGTTCTCCTCAAGAGCCACCAACTCCTCGTGCATCGTCGCTTTCCACTTTGGATCGTTCTTGGCAACCTGCCAATTGTTAGGTACAGTAATACTATCCAAGACGCAATGAATGCTCCATGGGAAGAGAAGATATGATCATATGAAACAAACTGAGTAAGGTCCCAACCATATCTATCAGGAGAATTTTTCGCATTACTGCAAATGGTCCTCCGTACTGATAATGGTGTGGGAGAAGTAGCTGTAGGAGGAGTAGAAAGAATGATATCACCTGAAGGAGAATCTGGTGGTAGTATAGGTATCTCAGGAGTCGAGACGGACGCAGGCAAGAAACTTGGCACTGGCACTGTAGATACAGATCCTGCAGTTTGCTTCCCTCTCCTGCTGTAGGTAAGTATCTCCCCCTGAGACGTGGGCCTAACACCTCTCATCTCCTCCCCTTATTCCTTTTCACCTTCATGTTCTTCCTCAACCGTGCCTCCATGCCATACTCCTAAATCGGTCAGTAGGCTTTCACCAATCTTTCCCTCTCGCCTCATACTCGCAGTATCAGATGAGTTGTTTGAGGTTCCCTTCTAACGGTAGTATGGCTCATGCTCCCTGAAGTGAACATCTATGCTCACAAACTTCTTCTTCTCTACTGGGCTCCAGCACACATACCCCTTCTGAGTCGCCGAGTAGCCCACGAAGATGCACTTGACTGCTCTATGATCAAGTTTTCTAACTGACGGTCTGTTGTCCTTCACAAAACACACGCAGCCAAACACCTTCAGTGGGAGTATCCTACTATTATTTTCTTGCAATATTTCACATGGAGACTTCAATTCCAGTTCCTTCGAAGGCATCCTATTGATTAGTTGAGTTGCTGTCAACACTGCATGTCCCCACAGATTCTGTGGGACATTCATATCGATCATCATGCTTCTTGCCATCTCCATAAGGTGTCTGTTCTTACTTTTTGCTACTCTATTTTGTGCTGGTGTGTATGCACAGGTGGTCTGATGCTGTATCTCTTGGGCTGACAAGTATTTCGCAAGTGCTCTGTTGGTATATTGTCCCATTGTTAGACCTCAGTACCTTCACCACTTCCCTGTACTGAGTCTGGACATGTTTATGAAAGTCCCGAAAATATGTAGATATATCACTCTTATTCTTCATCAAATACAGCCAAGTGATATGAGAACAACCAATGAAGAAAACAAAATACTTGTAACCAATCATAGTAGTAATGGCGCATGGCCCCCAAACATCAGAATGTATTACATCAAAAGCAGACGAGCTCCTATGACCCGTACTAACATATGAGCTCCTAGTAAGTTTTCCTAAATCACATGCATTACATACTAGTTTCTCCTTATTTGTTTTCTCATAAACAGCTGGATACAATTTACTTAAAGTAGCAAAAGAGGCGTGTCCCAACCTCTTGTGGTGGAGTATTAATGTATTCTCGACATTCATCTTCAGTCCTCTCATTCCTGCCTTCTCTACCATAGACCCAATGCTGAATCTAGTCCTTCTTGATCCAGGTACCATAGTCCCCCATGCCAAGTGCCAGTCCCAAGTCTTCGTCCCGTCTCTTTTTCCTGGAAGATCACCTTAGGAATATCAAAAGAGATAATGCATTTTACTTGGAGGATTATAGAACTGATGGATAAAAGACTGACTGGAAAAGATGGAGCATGCAAAATATTGAATAATTTTATTGAACCTGTACAATTTACAGTACCCCTTACCGACCACTGGCTGGAAAGTACCATCAGCTGTTTGAATACTGTCTGCCGATGCTAGGTGAGTGTAGGAGGAGAACTTATAAGCATTTTTCGTCACATGCCGAGAGGCCCCCGAGTCGATAATCCAGTCTGACATTTTAAGGGAAGAAATATATGTAAGGGCGAGTGAGTCGTCAGTACCTTCTGATGGATGGGCATACATGGCGGCGTTGCCTCCAGCGAAGAATGAGGTGGACATCTTCTTGGTTCCACTCCTCTTGTCTCCATCATTTGACGCTCTCTGCTTCCTCCTGAGTGTCTCCAGCATGCCCATCAGTGCCTGATCCTCCTCAGTAAAGGTACCACCAGCTCCCTTATCCTCTTCTGCTACCAGCAGGTTTGCCCGATAACCTCCTCGACCACCTCGTCGACTCCCACAACCACGATCACGTCCTCCAAAATGTCCACGTCCACCAAACTGTCCACGTCCACTACCTGGATCTCCCTTCTTTGGTGGTTTACTGCAAGCATACCGATGATGTTCCATCTTCCCGCAGTTGTAGCACTGTCGATTGTGCTGTCAGGGCTCTCCCTTAGGCCCTGTATCGCTCGAACTGGTAGCTGCCAGTGCTGACTTTACTTCAGGAGGACCACCTGTCCCTGTCTGCAGCTTGATACGAGTCTCCTCCTGGATTATGGCTGACAATTGAGATAGCCTCAAGGGTGGGGATCTTCGGTTGGGCTAGAAGTAGTGCTGTCCTCTGAGCAAACATTACAACTAGCCCTTTAAGGAACTTCATCGTCCTCTCCTGTAGACATACATGTCTCTCCTTACACTTCGGGTTCCCGCAACTCGCTAGATCTGAGGAGTGATCGTAATCCAACCACATACGCTCCAACTCCATGGCATACTTCTGCACCGTCTTCTTTCCCTGTACGGTGTCGTCGATCTCTCCCGTGATCTGGAAAACCCGTAAGTTGTTTTCTACACCATCGTAGGTCCTCCTCAATTTCTCCCTCATGTCCTTTACCATCTCGATGCCATCCTGTTGGAATATTTAGTATGTCATATTTAGTAGATTGTATTAGCATAAAGGATATTGGAATATCCTGCGGACATATTTGGTATGCCACAAAATATTCCATCATTGTAATATTGACTATAAGGCTATATAAAGCCAAGAGGACTATCAATAAAATTAACAATCAATTACAGCATGGTATCAGAGCCAAGTTTCCACAAACTCTAACCCTAGCCGCCACCAACCGACCCACCCCTCCGTTATTCCTACCAAACCCTAACCCTAGCCGCTACCCCCCTTCCCACACGCGGCTAGAGCCCACGCGCGTGCGGCCATAGCCCCAGAAGGCCCCACGTGTCCCGCGGCGGCTGCTGCTGCGGTGCTGTTGCACGCATGCCGGGCGCAACCCCCCCACCCCCCCGGCACCTATGGCTGTTGTCGACACTGACGCACACTACAACACTCGCATTAACGCTGTTCGGATCGTTCCAAAAGTTGACACCGAAGGCCTAGATCTGATGAAAAACTTGTTCGAATCTAGAAGCGAACGACAAGGACGATCATGAGTCGTGTGACGGGTGTGACGTGATCATCGAAGAGGAGGATCGATGGAGGAGATCATCAAGAAGCTGGATCCTGCGGAGGTTGCGACGTTGATGAAGCTGATGAAGATGTCGGCTGGTGAGAGCATGACACGAACGTCGACGAGGTTGGAGCTTCCCTCCATCGATCTAAAGCTGGATGGACCAGCTACCTATCTGAGTTGGTCACTGCGGGTGAGGCGAACCCTCGCAGGAAAGAACCTCGAGGGGTTCTTGTCGGGCGAGAAGACAGAGCCGGACGAGGGCTCGGTAGGACACGACGAGTGGAAGTCCACTCATATTGAGATCTACATATGGCTTCTCAAATTATTAACTTTCTTCTACACTGATTAACTTTCTTCTACACCGAAGAAACCAATGAGGTTCGGTCTGCACTGATTAACTTTCTTCTACACATACAAAACAACAGATATCTAGACAATATGTACACAACAAAGTACCAATTCCCCCATCACCCGATCTCTCACTCTTCCCTCTTCGGGGTGTCGCTTCTCTTATCCCAGTCCCCGATGCTCTTCTCTGAGCAAGCAACATCCACATTCATATTATTGTTGCTAAAACTAGTGGCGTTGTCCCCTAGTGCAATGAGCAAGAGGACCTTGCCATGAGACCTCAAAGCAGTTTTACCTATCTTCTAACTATATCAGAAACTTCTTACGACATCTACTATGATTGTTGTTCTTAATGAGGTTTGTCCAGCTCTAGCTCTTTTTTTTCCTCCTTTCTAGTCTTGTATACATATACGGAGGCTGGTAGCGGCATCGTTAATGCCGTGGATGATGAAGGCAATGTCATGGAGCTCTTATCGCTCTAGTTATGATCGAGGAATAGATTTCTTGAGATTCTATAACTAGAGATCAGTGATGGGCTCACCTTCTTAGAATTTGTATTATGCTTTTCATGATACAGAGTGCCTCCACCACTTTTTCTTGTTCTCCCCTAGGCCCGCCGTAGTTTGCGTCGATCATGCCCTCTCCCACGTCGATCGAGTGATTTCATGCTAAGCCCAATCTCTGAGCTTCAAACAAAAAAAAATAATGTCATTGATATTTCATCAAATTAAATGCACATTTCATAGAACATATTATGGACATGGTATACCCACTGATGCAAGTATAGGCCTCATTGGTGATGAAGATGCTGAGATTAGTAAGGATATTGCCTCACGTTAGGACTTTGGTCTCCACAATACTGAAATTATAGAAATCAACATAAATAATACCATTTGTTTTTTTTTCAAACGGGAGAAGATGGTAAGTACTACTAAGTAATAGTCATAATCACCTGAAAAGGTCGTAGCCGACGAAGGTAGATCCACTAGGCGGTGTGACTGTGCTCTCAGAGATCCTTTTGATCGTGAGGAGAGGAACGATTTCAGACATTCCCGTTCGCTTGAGAGGGAAGGAATCATCGTGAGCCATACCGAACATCCATGTCCGCTTGAGAGGGAAGGAATCGTCGTGAGCCATACCGAACATCCATGTCCGCTTGAGAGGGAAGGAATCATCTTGAGCCATCTTGATGGCGTGGATGTACCTGAAGGAGGCACCATCTATACGATATCGGTATTAGGGTTTAATTTGGGGTTGGGCAAGGATTTACAGGAGGAGGAAGAGTTCATAGAGAAAATGGTAGGATTGGACCATTTTGGTAAACAATATTTTTTTGGTGAAACTAAGGAGGGAAATTTGAAATTTGTGGCATACAACACTTTGTTTATGGTAAAAATGGGGAAGCGTAGGTATATAATGTGTAATCCGGCGTTAAAAAAAAATAAAGGTTAATATTTTTCGACGTTTAATGCAAAATGTCGGTAATTTCTTAACTAAGCCGACTTGAACATAAACGTCAAAAATAAACATTTGTAATCCTTGACCTTTAAGAGAAAATATTGGTATTTTGTAACGTTTATTATAGAACGTCGGTGTATCATACGTAAGCCAACGTTTCAAAAAAATGTTGAAAGAAAAAAATGTCGGGAAAACCTTATTTTCTTGTAGTGAAGGTGGCCGTGGTGCGCCTACAGCTATTGGATCTTGCCCGCAGCTGGTGGGCGACGCAGGCCGTTGGATTAGTGGCCCCTATTGCCTGGGCAGTTTTCAGGAAGAGATTCCAGACCAAGTATTTTGATGCTGTAGCTCGGTATGATCTACAGACGAGGTTCACCAATCTGAAGCAGATGGGTAGGAAAGTCGATGGATATGCGGCCGAGTTCTCCAGGCTTAGTCGGTTTGCTCCTACCTTGGTGGCGACCGAGTTCGATAGAGCCCAGCGGTTCCAGCAGGAGCTCCACCTAGAGATTTTGTTGGCGGTGGAGCAGTTTGAGCATCAGACCTTTGATGCAGTACTGAGGGCAGCCCGGAGGCATGAATATACCTTCCAGAGGATCGTGGATAGGACCGGAGGTCGAAAGGGATCCCATAGCCAGATGAACTAGTCGTCAGCTCCAGTCCCGACAGCCAGGGCTTTGACCATTGGAGCTCCGAGGCGGGCGGCCTCAATGACGTCGGTTCAGCATTCCACCCCGACGCACCCTCAACAGCAGAAGCAGAAGCAGTCTTCCGCAGTAGGATGTTCACACTACGGGAAGCCAGGGCATATGGTATCAGAGTGTCGCAGAGCACAGGGTTTGTGCTTGGTTTGTGGTGTCCCGGACCACAGGGTTAGGAACTGCCCTAACAGGGGAGTTCATCGGCCTTCTCTAGTCCTTCAGTTAGAGGACCAACACCAGTCCAGCAGCAACAGCAGCTGCAGTACCCGTTCTCGAGGCCATTGCCAACGCAGGCCCAGGCATTCCAGCAGCAGAGACCGCAGCAGTATGCCCAAGCCCAAGCCCTGATCTAGAGTAGGCAGAAAAATTTTCAGCAGAGGGGACCCGCACCCAGAGGGCATGGTCAAGTGTTGGCCTTGACCATGGGAGAGGAAAGAATAGCACCCGGTGAGGTAGTGGCAGGTACTATTCTCGTCAACACCTTTCTAGCTTCAGTATTATTTAATTCTGGTGCCTCGCATTCATTTATGTCTGTACAATTCGCGACACGGATAGGACTGAAGCCCGAGTCATTATCGGTAAGGCTTAATATACTTACTGGTAACGGTCTTGTGGGAGTAGATAGAGTGTTTTCCTCGTGTCGTGTCGTAGTTAGTGGTAGAGAGTTTTCCGCTAGGTTGATAGAATTCCCGATGGCCGATTATAATGTGGTCTTAGGGATGGATTGGTTGAGGGACCAGTATGCCAGGATAGATTACCATATTGGCAGGATTGTTTTTAGCATACCAAGCGAGCCGGAGTTTTCTTTTTCCCGAGGCAAAGTTGAACCTTCTCCTCCCGTATTGCGGATGGCAGTATCAGCAGTACAGTTACCCCGGATCGTCGAGAAGTTTCCAGATGTTTTCCCAGAAGAGCTTCCAGGAATACTGCAAGAGCGAGGGATCGAGTTCACCATAGACTTGATCCCTGGGACCGCACCTGTGTCAGAGAGAGTCTACAGGATGGCGCCGTCAAAATTGGAGATATTGTACAAAATAATTGAAGAACTCAGGACCAAGGGGTTCATTCGTGCTAGTGGATCGCCTTGGGGAGCCCCAATGCTTCTTGTGAAAAAGAAGGATGGTACGTCCAGATTATGTATTGACTATCGTACCTTGAACTCAGTGACAATCAAGAACAGATATCCTCTCCCAAGGATAGATGACTTGTTTGATCAACTCAGAGGAGCAGCAGTATTCTCGAAGATAGATTTGCGGTCAGGGTACCACCAGATCAGAGTCAGAGAGCAGGACATCCCGAAGATGGCATTCAGATCTAGATATGGGCATTGGGAGTTTCTTGTTATGCCATTTGGAGTAACCAATGCGTCGGCTGTATTCATGGACCTCATGAATCGCATTTTCATGCCTTATTTGGATCAGTTCGTGATTGTGTTCATAGACGACATCCTGGTCTATAGCAAGAGTGAAGCGAAGCATGAGCAGCATCTCAGAGTTGTCCTACAGATTCTCCGAGAGCACCAGTTGTATGCCAAGTTCAGTAAATACGAGTTCTGGCTTGATCGCATTTCATATTTGGGTCATATCATCACCAGAGGAAGAGTAGAAGTGGATCCCCAGAAGATCGTGGCTATTGAGACTTGGCCAGTGCCTAGCACAGTTGCAGAAGTTCGCAGTTTTCTTGGATTGGCCGGCTACTATCGGCGATTTGTTTCGGACTTTGCTCGGATTTCAGCACCACTTATTTGCAAAAACAAAAGTTGATCTTTATTTCAACAAACTTTGTAAGAAGATTACAAGAATTCTGGGAAAGTACAACTATTGGAATCCGATCTGAATGACGATCGCTTTATCCCTTGGACCATGTGAACTTTGAAGACGATAGCCTCTGAAAATTGCAGCAGCACTTTGGCAAGAACTCCTGATCTCGGGTGATGATTTCTGATATATGTGTGTGATCCCCTCTAGGAAGGACTTGAAACTCTATTTATAGAGTTCTAGAAATAATTATTTTTTAGTTATTCTGGACTGCGCAAGATGGATTGCGCATGCATTGGATCGTACAGGCATCAGACTGCGCTGACAGTTATTTGATCATGGGCCAACTGTAGTGGACACATGGCATTATTTGATTGAAATACACATGATCGTGTACAGACAGTTACCACGTAGCGAGTCATTGATGGCATGAAGGCCACGTGTACTTTGTCAGTTGTATTGATGGAGTACGCCAACTGAATTGCGCTGAGCTGGACAGCGCTGGGATGGACTGCGCTGTAGAGAGTCTGGCAGATTGTGTTGTATGTACAGCTGTCCTCGAGTGCTGTGCTGTAAGATAAATGAATAGTTTTCTCGTTCTCCGTGCTGTCAGTTGTCAGAAGATCTGATTCTCTGTCAGGTAATGATGACGAGGCCACGTCAGCTTGCGCACTTGGATGAGTGCACAGTTCAGCCTGCGCAATCGAGTTGGTGTGTAATCTGTCTCCTGCGCAGTTCACTTAAAGGATGTTCAATTTGATTTTCATGACTTTTTTGATGGGTGCAACTTGATTTTTAGGACCTATAAGACCCCCTTCAAAGTTTTCAAAGTTTGAAGATAGTCAAAGCTTCGAAATACTTTGAATTTTGATTTTAAAATCAAGTTACGCAAGTAATGACTTGTCTGCACAATTGGAGGAGTTAGCCCCCATTTCTTCGGCACAATCTGAGGAGTCTGTTTACTTTTAAAAACTATAAATAGTTCTCACTTCTCTCTCTATTATTCTTTACTTGCTTCTAATCATCTGAGAGAGAAAATTCGAGTCCATTCCAACTCTTCTTCTTCCCCGTCGATCCTAATGGCTCCAAAGCGCTCCGCCGTCGAGAAAGGCAAGGCCCCCGCCGAGTCTTCGGCTTGGGCTGTGCCGCGCCCTTCTCGACATGAAGTTGCTCATCCAGCACTGCAAGGTAGTAAACCCGATCGAAAAACCCTTTTTAGGGTTCTTTAACACTGTTGATCCTTCGAACTTGTCTCTTTTTAGAGATTTTGTTATACTGCGTTGCCCTGTTTAGGGTTTCGGTTGCACAAACCCAATAGTTTTCATTTTTATGAAGACTATTTTCTTGCGCAATCGGTTAGAACGCGCTGGCAAAAGTCAGCGCAGTCTGCTGATTTGTGCAAGGCTGTCCAGCGCAAACTGATGCTTTGTGCAAGTTATTCAGCACAATCTGATGGCTTGCGCAAGTGTATGAGTTGGCGCAACTGGACAGTTTGCGCATAGAAGCTATTGTTGCACAATCTGATGCTTGTGCAATCTGATGCTTGCACAATCTGATGCTTACGTAATTTGCTG
The DNA here is from genome assembly GCA_029216955.1 of Iris pallida. Lineage (NCBI taxonomy): Eukaryota > Viridiplantae > Streptophyta > Magnoliopsida > Asparagales > Iridaceae > Iris > Iris pallida. The sequence goes on along the minus strand of JANAVB010015400.1, from coordinate 2,056,847 downwards.
ACAGAATCTTTAATTTTACTTGTAATGAATTCTGTTTTTTCTGTTTGATGCAGTTAACATCAGAGAGGACCCAGAGTATAAAATATTTGCAGGGTCCCTTGCTGAACCGAAATTTAAAGAAGATTTGTCCCATGTGCTTTTGTCCCAATATGCACTGCCATCCTTCCGCCAAGCCATCTTGGTAGCTCAGGACAATGAGACTTTATTAAGTCTGATGAATAGGCAGCCCCTGCAGTCTGCTGACGCCATTACCCATAAGAAACCCATGTTCTTATTTGGCGAAGCTATTGACAAGAGTTCTCAGCCGAGACCCCGTATTGAGCAGAGACTCTTCCAAAGAAAGGAGAAACTAATCCTGTTACCGGACATTGCTAGATGCCTCCCTCTAGCCCGCTATGCCCATACAAGCCATTCCAGGAGGATGGACTGGGATATTACTCCCCTCCAGCAGGCAAGGACAAAAAAGATTTGTGTCAAGAAAGGACCAAACAACAGAGATATGTTCTATAGCTCCTCTGAGCGTCATAGCACTTTACTCAGAGGGTTGAAGCCAGGCTGCATCCCTCTAGAGAACTCTTCCTTACTGCTGCCGGTGAGGACACCAATCTTTGCTAATGAATATGCAAAGGTTGAGGGCAGATACCCAGATTAGGACATCCGACTGACAGGTCTGGTGAACCCAGACAACAAAAGGTGGAACTGCATAGCCAACTGGATATTGGTTCAGTTCGAAGACAAGCTTAAAGAGATCGAGCTATATCATACGGTATATGCTACCGTGTATGGATTCCTCCCAAACCCTCATCTGTTTTTGGCCTTGGCAGAGAGATACAATTATAGGACATGGACATTCATGACACCCTGCGGGAAGATTGGATTAGCCCTCCATGAGATGAAATACATCTCGTGCTTACCAACGGGAGACTTCCCTTATGAGGAGTATGTTCCAACAAACGACGAGTTAGATAGACTACGTCGAGAAAATGCAGAGATGGTGGCCGTTTTCGACGAACTACTGTGCCACTACAACATATGCTCCCTGTACTATAAGAGCGATTCTTCCGGCACCTGTTATTCATCAAAGTGGTTGCCTTATCTTTTCCTTAATCATATCATTGAAAAAAAGACTGAGGATCATGATACTTGCAACCCGACTTTCTTCCAACCCCTCAGCCACAGTGAAGTGATCAGATTGATGGAAGAAAATAAGAAAATGGATATCAAAGTTAACGATGAATATCAATACCCTCCACTCAAGACCGAAGATTTTGTCGATAGTTTTATGAGAATGGGCTACAGGCCCATGTCAAGAGAAGTCCAGCTGGCGGGTTTCCTGACATACTGGCTCCGTCGATTCGTCGTACCTGGAGCAAATGCCGTGGACCGCTTCCACCGCGGCGTACTTTTTACTGCTGTCCGGTTAGTCTTTGGCTACCGAATGGATTTGTTGTCAGCGATGACCTGCAGAGTGAATGCAGGTCTTCGTCTTTATGTTGACTCCATGATCAAATAGAAGGGTGAGAAGGGGAACTTCCCTCAATTGGAGTTGCCTTACACCTACTTATTCGGGTGGTTGCTTCTGTACCATCCGTTATTGATGAACCCCGACATGGGAGCAGTCGACGGTAGCTATCTGCGAAGATTCTCCCAGAGCAAGTGGGTATACACTAGTCTGAAGGACTGCAGACGTGCCCTGAACCTTGGGAAGGGATGGAATTTTTACTGCGTTGCCCCTCCAACCGGTTACGAACATATGTCGACAAATTTAGTTGACCTTGGGAGGCAGCCGTTGGGTCAAGCAGCTTTTGACTGGCTGAGGACGGTCAGGCCGTCGTATTTAGTGTACAGATTTGAAGATGAGTGTTTCTTGGAACCATATCTACTAAGCCGCTTCGCTCGTCAATTTGGTTACGACCAGTTCCATGTAGGCAATGCTATAACTTGCCTACAAGGAAAGGGGTATCTGATTGATGGTGCCAGAGCATGGGCCTATTACAACGCTCGAGACACAAGGACAGTATTCTCGATGCCAACCAAGAATGATCATGGCCCTCGAATGTTATATACATATTCACTTTTTTACACAGCTGCAAATACTTTCGCCGAGAACTTCAATCTTATGGATAGCTTCGCGACGGCGACGAATTTGAAGAAAGGAGCAACTACTATGCTAGCTCCAGGAAATGATAAGCAACATGAACCAGTGGATGATCCCTTGGAAGCCTCATGGGAAGCTAACTTCCCTGAGGAGGTAATGAACTACTGCGGATTTCTTTGAAAGTTGTTAAGTCTCCGGCCAGGGAGAGGAAGAGAAGGATTAATGAACCTTCCTCTCCGGTTGCAAAGAAGAAACTCCTCTTAGACCCATCAGAGAAAGTCACTACCAGGTCACAGTCTCAGCAACTGGCCGAGTCGACCCGAGAAGAAGCAACCACACCGACCTCTCTTCCAAAGCAGGTCGATGTAGTAGATGTGGAGAGTCCCGAAAGACCTCTTCATCGAAATAAACTGGCTTTTAGGAAAAGAAAGAAGGTGATCCTATCCTCGGTGGTGGCCAGTGCTGCTGCTGGAATTACTATGTCATCTCCTACTCCTGTCTCTGAGCATAGGCATGAAACTCCTAGTCCAGAACAGAGGGACGAGACTGATCAGAGAGAGGAGGCTGCAGAGCCTAGAAAGGATATTGTAGAGGAGGAGCATGAAGCTCTGCGATCTCCTTCACTGGCGGTAGAAACTACTCAGCTTCCTGTTACACCAGAAACAATTTGCGAAGAGGAGGATCGTTTAATGATTGAAGCATTAAATGATTGCGACTTCGGTTTATAAGATGATGTTGATCATACCGCTGCAACTGCCAACGAGGAAGTACCTGAGGATAGCATGAGCATTGAAGATACATCAATAGAGGCTATTGATGATACTTTGAATCAGGAAGAGGACATTGATGTCCATAAATCTCCTAAAGATGTTGAAGACACACTAGCTCCTTAAAAGGATGTTGAGGTGGATGTGTCTCCTGAAAAGAATATGGATAAGGAAGTAGTGCCGGAGGAAGCTACTACCGCTAATCCCAAAGGTATTAAATAAAATTATCATTCTTCTTTTCATAGATTAATGGCTGACATCTCTATTTTTGATCAATGTAGAAATCAAATCATCTTCGGTTCCTCCTTGCACTGATATAGTGCTGATAACGGTTATCGCTAGCGGTAGCCGACATTTCTCGGGTGGTTCTGAGGCCGAAAGTAGCCAGGCAGTAATGTCTGAGGCTACCTCTGCTAGACTGGAATCTATACCAACAGACGACAGGCTTGTTGCTGGGGCAAGTCATGGTAAGATTGCCTTTGATCTTTTGATCCTTTTTAATTAATTGTTAATGACAACAACAATCAATGATAGGTTCATTTGTCCTTGCAGAAGAACAACCGGGAGGAGCAACCAGTTCTACTTTAGCTCCCTTGTTTAAAGAACCCTCTATTCAAGTGCAAGAACGTCCATCTGCATAGGCACATGCTGCTTCATCATCAACGGGAGTAGCTGCTACCCGTGGTGCTTTGGCAACTAACCAATTTATCATTAGTTCTTTTAGCAACCTTTTCTTTAATGCATTGGGACCACTAGTAGATAGGGTACTAGAGAAAGAAGTTGTTGATTTCACTACTGTTAGAAGCCCAACCTCTCATTTGATAAATGCCATCCGAGGTCAAGGAGATGAAGCTCAAGCTGTTTTTCTTGAACACATACTGGATGAGCTAGAAGCATCGGTTAAGATCTACAAGATCTTAATCGAGGGGAAGTGGAATCCTTAGTACAAGCTGAATTTGAAAGGATGTTTCAAGAAGTTGCCATTGAGAATGCTAATTTCTAGACTTTCATAGACACTTATACTGCCAAGGCTTCAGAATATGATTCTCAAATGGAGATAGCCACCTCTGCTGCTGGAGAGAAGGAGGAGAAAGTTACTGAGTTGAAAGCAAAATCTGTTCATCGTCAAGAGGAGATTGCCCGTCTCCAAGAAGAGTTAAAACTGGTTCAGCATACTCTAGAAGATGAAGTCACACAACATCAAGCTGCCACTCAGCGACTGGACATTCTGACTCAGGAACGAAATGAATATATCACAACTCATCAGGCTGAAATCTCCCACCGCTTAGTGACCTTACCGACTTTTAATGAAAAGTCTGGAATGGAGGAAGCTAGGAGGCGCGTGATGGACTCCCGTGAGGAGCGACTGAATTCTTTAAAGCAGCAGATGGTTAACTTGATGACACCACCGACCGAATAGAAAGATTTTCTATATCTTCTTATTTTGTAATATGTTTCTTTGTAATGTCTTTCATCTTTGATCAATAAAAAGACATTTTTTGTGGCTCTATTATTTATTGCATATCTTATTCAGATATAAATAATAGCGATAGAAAATATATTCAGAGGTACAAGACATGATATATTTTTTGATTTTGGAAAATAATCATATTCAATTATATCTGCTCAGAGGTAATATGGACATGGCAAATATAATTTATCGAATATCATTATTTCAATAGACAACTTAATCAAGATGACAAGTTGCTGATATGAACGAAATAGATAAACGAAATGAATCATCAGAATGAACGATGGACCATCAAATGAATTAAATAAACGGATGAACCGTCGGAGAAATGTAATGAACGGATGAACCGTCAGATGAATTAAATGAACGGACGAACCGTCGGATGATGAACGGGCGAACCGTCAAATGAATGTGATGAACGGGCGAACCGTCGGATGATGAACGGGCGAACCATCAGATGGATGTGTGAACGGGTAAACCGTCGGGTGATGAACGGGCGAACCGTCAGATGGATGTGTGAACGGGCGTACCGTCAGATGAATGAAATGTAGTTTTGTTGTCGTATGAATCTCTGTCTATAAATAGAACAGAAAATCAGAAGGGATAGTCACTTTCCCTTTTCAACATAAAGATGACGTCTAAAGATGCATCCAAGAAGGCTGAGATCGCCCCGAAGGTGGAAGCGGGTACTGAGGAACGTCCAGTCGATCCGGCTCAACCAAAGCAGATCGCAGTAGACGAAGGTTCGTCTGCCCCCAAACCACCAAAGCACATCTTGGACTTCCTTCTTGAACCAGGGAAGACTGAAGAAGAAGAAGCCATGAGGATGGCTGCTTGTAAGTTCCTGGTGGGTTCGAGCAAGAGTGTTCTCGGCTCTTTTGCTGATCATGTCTTCAATAAGGACGGTAGTGGCCCGCGTCCTAATTTTGAGAAGGATGATAGTGCCCTTCCTTGATATTATGTACTATCATTCATGATGAAATAAAATTGAATTTTATTTATGAACTTGTCTGATGATTACAAGCAATGTCTGTTACATTTATACATAATACTTTTTGAGGAACTTGCCATTGATAGGCATCATTGCAACTCGACCATCTAACTTTGTGAGTTGATAGGCTCCATTTGAGAAGACTTTGCTCACGATATATGGCCCTTCCCACTTTGCATCGAACTTGCCTTTACTCGAGTGAGTCATAGTCACAGGACGTCTGACTGTTAGAACAAGCTCTCCTTTCTGAAAGGCTCTGATCTTAACTTTACGGTTGAAAGTCTTTGAGATGCGGGCTTGGTATAACTCAATATGCTGTTGAGCTAATAGCCGCTTCTCATCGAGCACTTCTAACTCTTGAAGTCGAAGAAGATCGTTGTTCTCTGTCGTGAGTTCGTTGGCGATAGCAATCCTCAAAGACAAAATTTGAAGTTCCAGAGGTAGAACTGCTTCACAGCCGTATACCAAAGAGAAGGGTGTACAGCCTGTAGGGTGGTGGACCGTAGTACGATAGGCCCAAAGACACTCTCCAAGATTTTCACCCCAATTTTGTTTGTTAATGGATACAAACTTCTTGAGGAGCTTGATGATAGTCTTGTTGAAAGCTTCAGCCAAGCCATTAGCAGCAGGATTGTAGGCTGTCGAAGCGACTTTATCAATCCGATGATCGTCATAGAACCTTGTGAACTTTTGGCTGATGAATTGAGGTCCATTATCGTGGATGATTCTTCGAGGTACACCAAATCGATAGATGACATGTGTTTGATGAAGTTGATGACGCTGCTGGTCTTGACTTCAGCCAATGGTATAGCTTCGGCCCATTTGGAGAAGTAGTCGGTTATTACCAGTATGAACCGATGTCCTCTAGAAGAAGGAGGATTGATAGGACCGATGATGTCCATGCCCCAAGCTTCAAAAGGCCAAAAAGCAGCAGTCGGATGAAGGAATTCCGACGGTTGATGAATGAAATCTACGTGGATTTGACAAGCTCGACATTTCCTCGCATATTCGATGGCATCAGATACCATAGAGGGCCAATAATAACCCATGAGTCGGATGCGATCCTGTAGTTTAGGACCGGGTTGACGTGCTCCGTAGACACCGCCGTGAGCTTCACGCAATACTTGCTTCACTTCATCACCAGCAAGATAGCGCAAGAGTAGGCCGTCATAAGTCCGCCGGTAAAGAGTTTTGGTGGTCTGATTGTAGTAGAATCGTAGAGACTGCCGACGAATACTCGTTGCCTCTTTGGGATCTTCAGGGAGTATGTCATGGACCACGAAATGATGAAGGGAACTCTCCAATCTTCACTGATAACATTGGCTTCAGTAAGATTACTGAACTCAATATTATGATTGTTTTCGATGCAAAATAATTCTCGATTAGAGACAACCATCACCTGCTGTCTTTTGATAGGGATGGCTAAGACTGCTGCAAGATTAGCTAAAGCGTCGGCTTCAGTATTGCAAGCTCGTCGTACATATTCAATGAAGAAGGCTTTGAATGATGTAGCCATGTTGATTGCCGCTTCAAAGTAAGGCACTAGATCTTGATGGCGAACTTCATAGGTTCCTCTAACCTGGTTAACAACCAGTTTGGAGTCACCATAGACTTCAAGATGCTCGATGTCTAGTTGTTTGGCTAGCTGAAGGCCAATGAGTAGAGCATTGTACTCTGCCACGTTATTGGAACAAGGCTCATCTAAGGAGTAGGCTCTTTGGATAGCGGAACCGTCTAGAGAAACAAGGACAACTCTAACTCCTGCGACAATGGCACCATTGGGTCCAATCCTGGATGCACCATCAAAGAATAGACGCCAAGTAGAAAATTCTTCGAAGATTGTATTAGATTCCAAAGTCTCGTCTGGAATTTCATCATAGAGTTTGGACGTCTCTGGAACAGGATGAGCTGCTAAGAAATCCGCCAGTGCTTGACCTTTGACAGACTTTTGAGGAACATATACCATGTCATATTGGGCTAGCAGAATGGCCCATGTAGCCAGCCGAGAATTGAGTGTGCTAGGCTTCTTCATCAATACCGAAGAGGATTAACTTGGGATATGACATGAATAGTTTGGCCAATGATGTAATGCCGAGTCTTCTGAACAGCAAACATAAGAGCTAGACATTCCTTTTCGACCGGACTATAACGGTGTTCAGCACCAATCATAGTACGACTGAGATAATAGATAGCTTGTTCGTGGCCTTCTTTGTTCTTTTGGGCAAGTAAAGCACCCAATGAATGATCCATAGCACGGACATACATTAAGAATGGTATGCTAGAGATTGGTTGCACCAAGACTGGTGGATTCATGAGATACCGCTTTATGTCGTCGAATGCTCGTTGACATTCTTCAGTCCAAACGAAAGGTACACCCTTCTTCATTAGTTGAGTAAACGGTCTGCAGCGTCCAGACAGATTCGAAATGAACCTCCTGATGTACACAAGTCGACCTTGGAATCCTCGTAGCTCTTTTAGGTTGCATGGAGGACGCGTCTCTTGAATGACTTTGATCTTCTCGGGATCCACGTGTATACCCTTAGAGGTAATGACGAAGCCGAGAAATTTGCCACTAGAGACACCCAAGAATGACTTGGTGGGATTCATTTTGAGTTGATGTTGGCACATGAGGTTGAAGATAGTTCTCAAGTCTTGAATGTGATCCTTTAGACGACTTTTGACAGCAATGTCGTCGACGTACCATTCGATAGTCTTGCACAAATGATCTCGAAATATGGTACTCATGGCTCGTTGGTACGTTACACCAGCGTTCTTGAGACCAAATGGCATTACAGTATAACAGTAGACTCTACGAGGAGTACGGAAAGAAGCATGCTTTTCATCTCCAGGATTCATCCGAATTTGATTATATCCGAAGAATCCGTCCATGAAAGATATTCTTTCGAACCCACAGGTGTTGTCGATCATAACGTCCGTGATAGGGAGAGGAAATTCATCTTTTGGACATGCTTCATTAAGATCCCGAAAATCGATGCAGACTCGAACCTTGCCGGGTTTTTTTAGAACTGGGACGACATTGGCTACCCAATCAGGATGCTGCTCTTCTCGAATAAAGCCACAAGCAATGAGCTTCTTAACTTCATCATCGATTACGTCCATCATTTCTGGCTTGAAGCGCCATTGTTGCTGTTTGACCAGTTTTGTATTAGGTAGGATGTTCAATTTGTGAGTAGCAACTTTGGGATCTAGACCTGGCATGTCTTTATAGCTCCAGGCAAAGACGTCAATGTATTCTTGAATAAGAAGAATTAATTCTTGCTTATCTGCCTCTGGAAGGTTCTTGCTGATGAATATTGGACGAGGTGATCCGCTCTCTCCTACATCAATTTGAACCAATTGATCTTCGGTAGGAGGTTTCCTTTGTTCGAAGCAGAGTTCCCATTGGGTATCCATTCGTTGAGCCCATGGATCTGTTTCAGGATCTTCTTCAATATCCTTATTATAGCCTTCTGGAAGTTCTACGGAGACCATGTTAGAAGATACAGTCAATCGATGAACTTGACCGATGCTGGTGCCACAATTCCATGATCTAGAATCAGAAGAGTTAGAGCGCTCATCACTATCGGATTCAGAGGCTGCTGGGGATAATACCGGAGGTGAAGCATATCCGAGACCCCTTTTGGTCCTGCTATAGTACATCTCTGACTTCCCTTTTGGCACAGCCGTACGGATAGGAGTTTTTCTACCCTTACCGTAGTTGAGGCCACTCTTGAAGTCGTAACCCATCTTTTGGATGATGTCTTTTGATTGCTGACTGTAACGACGGAGTTGAAGATGCCCCGTATCATTACTTTTGCTATCATCCGTATAGCTGAATTGTTGTTCCGGTCCTTTACTAAAAAGTATTGGATTCTCGCCTTTCTTACGAACGGGAACAATACGATATGAATCCTTTGGGTGTTCAAATGAGACTTTTGTTTGAAGAGACTGCACAACTCCCATCATAAATGATTGAAAGCTATCTAACATATCTAAATAGCACTTAGCATGATAAATGACATCAGTATACTGGAAAGTAGATACTTTTTCATTGATTTGTACATTTGTATTTACAGCAGGACCTTTAGCCTTAGCAGGCTTGGTCAGATTGATTACAAGAGGAGGAGAAGAAGAACGTGGAGGAGGATTGGCTTTGTTACGACGGAGGTCGATAACAAGTGGCTCAGAGGAGATGAGCTCCCTTTTATCCTTGTTATGAGATAAATCAATAACAAGTGGCTCAGAAAAGGTGAGCTACCTTTTTTCTTGTTATGACGTAAGTCTATAACAAGTGGCTCAGAAGAGGTGAGCTCCCTTTGATCCTGGTCATCATCAACTGTTTGCTTCTGAACTGGTAAGTGAATAGCCAGTCGCTTGGAGGACTGAGGACGAGAAACACGCCCTTTGACAGGTATGATGAGGGTGTCATTAGGCACTATTTCTTGCTCTTCTTCAGTGTCCAAAGATAGCACTACCTTCATGAACTCATCCTTGTACATACGAGCATCGTTGTAGTACGCTTCAATGCCTTTGAATGGATAGAGATCAGCAACCTCCTTTTAAACCTCTCTATTGTCATCGACATATTTGAAACATTGATGGAGAGTCGAAGGAACAATGTTATGTTCATGCAGAAATGGTCTTCCCAACAAAGCATTATAAGAACAACCATGGTTGTCAATGATGTAGAAGGTCACCTTTGTACGAAGATTGCCTATTTGAAATTTTAGGCAAATCTTGCCCAGAGGCTCACTTCTTTCCTGGTTGAACCCGAGGATGGTGGTGATTGTACTGGAGAGACTATGCACTGGGATCTTCAATGCATCTAACATTGTCTTTGGCATGATACTGAGAGCAGACCATGGATCTATCAGAATACGATCGACTTTATCGAGTCGACATATCCTGTATAGTATAGAAGATGGTCGTGCCTGTTGTCTTCCATCAGCATGTCATCCTGTGTGAAAGTTATGTTTGGAATTAACTCCAACACACTATGACAATGGAGACAAGAGACTGGCTCTGCTTTGGCTTCTTTAGCAGGGCTAGACAGGTTTCTGCCTGCATGAGAGCCTCACTCAGAGTTTCCCGAGTCTCTTTGGAGAGGCGCAAGAGCTCGAAGATGGACAGCCGGGCCGGTGTATTAGCTAACTGAGCTAAGATATCAAAGTTGTAAGGCTTTTCAAGTCCGGAAGGAGATGACTTCTTCAAAGGTTTGTCGAAGCAGACTTGTTGTTTGCCTTTGTCAGCTACCGTCGGCTTGGGAGGAGAAGACTCTACAACCGGTGAGGATGCAGTAGGAATATCCTCAATGGAAGCAGGCTGTACTGGAGCAGGCTCAGAAGAAGAAGCAAAATTCTCCTGAGCTTCGGGATAATCCTTTAGATAGGCTTTCCCTGATCTGGTGCCCAGCAGGATTTCTTCGTCAACTATGGGGTCAAAAGATACCGTATTATATGTCTTTGTCTTGCCCTTGGAGCGGTCTTTCTTCTTGGAGGAAGAGGGAAGTTCGAACTCCGAGGCAAGATCCGGATGAATCCACATAATCTCGCCATTGTCAAGAGACAAGGGGACGAGACCTTCACCTCCTGGAGGGGAGATTCTCAATCTCAAGAGTAGCTTTGGGGATAGGAATGACACCATGTTGTACCATCTGCGGAGGAAAGTCACCGAATTAAACTGAGACCATGTTTGCGGTAACAGTCTTCTCGTCTTGCTGCAGAGTGACAACACCAGCATTGACCAGCTCTTGAATTTTGCCTTTGAGCACATAACATGCTCGAGTGGGATGCCCAATGAACCTGTGATAGACACAGTACTTAGGATGATCAGTCTTACCGACTTCATCAGGCTTCTTCGGATCTGGAAGCTGGAGCTTATTGCTTTTGATCAAGCAATCAAAGATGCTCACGGTGTCATTCTCGTCAAAAGAGTACTCTACTTTTGGACAAGGTTCCCTTGGTGGAGGTGCTGAAGGAGTAGAAGTAGACGTAGGTGGTGCTACGTTGACCGCCAGAGATTCTTTGTTCTTCAAGTTGATATTCAAAGTTTTTTCCCTTACGGTTGTTCTGGTGATTACCACCACTCGATGTCTGATGTTCATCCCGATCGGGGTTAGACATTTGTACCCCTAGCTGCTTGAATTTGTCGGTGCTAACTTCAGCTGCTTTAGCGTTGACAATGAAGGATGGCCAGTCTTGGAACTGAGTAGACCCCGTCCACATGCTAATAATAGGCAAAAGATTTGCCATGCAGGTGTCTATGGTAACAGCGGCCGGAGTTCCAGGAGGCATTTTCAAAGCTTCCGGCGGAAACCTTTCAATGAAACTCTCAGCAGTTTCATTGTGTCTTTGTTTGACTTTATTGAGAGTTGACATAGTCATGTCATTGATCCCCTCATAGAATCATTCCAAGAAGATTTGTTTTAGATCAGAGAAGGAGGTGATACAACCATCGGGCAAGCTTCTGTACCAATCGTATGCTACGCCGGCTAAGCAGCCGACGAATACTCTGGTAAGAAGAGCGTCATTTGGTTGAAGTTGGATAGTCATTACCTCGAAATGGTTAATGAACTGACTAGGAGAAGTGCTGCCATCAAACAGCAAGATTGTTGGGATCTTGTACTTCGGAGGAAATAGGATTTCCTTCCATTCAACTGGGTAGGGTTGCTTGATCCCCAACCTCTGCAAGTTGTCCTTCTCTTTGAAGGCTTCAAACTGAGTGCACAGGAGTTTGACAGCTTCATTGGCATCCTCCACTGATGTAGAAGGAGCAGGCTGAGTCACAGTGTTAGGAGGAGAACAGCATGGTATGCACTACCCCTAGCACCTGACTGACTGGGAGTAGGTTGAATCTGTACAGGAGGTACTTGAGGAGATGCTACCCCCAGTCCTGTATTGACAGGTACCGATGATGCTATGATTTCAGGATTTGTAGGAGGTACGATCGGTGGTACCGTATGCTGGGCCACGATGATAGAATGCACACTTGGAACCATTTCGGCCATAGTTTTTAGCTTGTCTTCTAGTGCAGCGATCCGTTGTTCTTGGCTAGCTGAACTGGAAGCATCGGGATCTTCAGTGACAACATAAGCTGTCACTTCTCTAGGTACAGTGGACGACACTGTCTGCTCCAAACTTTTGCTGTAATCGTAGTTGGAGAAAGAATAATCTCCTGAGTGTGAAGGAGGAAGATGACCGGAAGGATCTTGAAGATTCCTTTGACCGATTGCATCTCGGCTTCGGGATCGGGTATGTTGGAATACTCCTTCAGAAGATTCTTGGAGTAGATCCAAATACCACTGGCTTGGCTTCCGAGGCTTACCGTGTTTGGAGCACTTCCTACCCGCAGTGTCTCTGGAAGTCATGTTGACAGAAGCGTGCAAAACTTCGTCTTCCTCTTCTGACATAGGTTCAGAATTTGTAAAGTTCAGACGATCGAAGACAGATCGTCTTGTTGTCTGATAAAAACACTTGATGACCACTTTGTGATTATAATGGTGTCCAAGTGGTTGTACTGGAGATGTTGAGATGTTGTCCTATTTTTGCTTGAGGTGTTCTCGGAGATCGGGAACAACAACGGGACGAGAAGAAGTTCGAGGGATGTGTTCTTTGACAACATTGGAACATGGTTTCGGTTCTTCAGATGTTTTGTCCCTTGAGTGTACAGGGAAGTACTCACTTCATTAGCATAGGTATCTAGACTTTTGATCCTGGAAGTTTGCTTCTGATGCAGGTTGGTCTTCGGCATTGGCTGTTTGCGTTTCACCGAAGTTGGTCGATTGAGATAAGTTCTTAGATCAGCAAACTCACCCCCAGGGGTTTCAGTCTAAAACACCAGCAATTTTCCCTGTCTTGAACGGGAGATTTTGAGAGTTGGAAGATCTTGGAATTCTGCTACCGGAGTAGGCAGAATACCCCTCTGATCAGTACACTTTCCTTTGGCAAGGAGGGAAGAAGAACCCTTATTGGAGAGAGTTCTTGTACTGACTAGTGTCGGAGCACGTTCAGATTGATCTTCTACGGTAAAAACCGAAGAAGACTGAGAAAGACCAAAGGGCTTTTTTTTGTTTTGTGAAGAAGGGTTAGCTAAAGAGCGTTTTCCTCTGTTGTCTTCCAAATCGTGGGACGAGGAAGTTTGAGAAAAGACCAACGGGCCTTTTTTTTGTTCTGGGGAGGAGGAGGAATAGCCAAAAGACTACCTCCAGTGGATTGCGCAGGTGCAACAGGGTGCTTGAGAGGAGGAGCAGAGCTTTTCCCCTTGCTGTGGGAAGAGGAGAGATTAGCCAAAGGGCCATCTCTTTTAGACTGTACTGGCACAGTTTGCGCATGGGTTGATGGTGCACTGGCAGGTTGCGCATGAGTAACTCTGGCAGAAAGTCTTCTAGCCTCAGTCACAGTGGCTTGCGCAGCAGGAGTCTTATTGCCAGAGTGTTTGGATTGCACTCTGGTTGCTGGAGTAGTGGATTGTGCAGGCAAAGTTGCAGCCAACTGTGCCAGAGGAATAGAGTCTTGCACTTTGACAAAGCAGCATAGGAAGTAGGTTGTGCACTGTCAAGGGAAGCAGCACACTGTGCATGAGAAGTGGCAGCAGACTGCGCAACAGAGACAGCAGTCTTGGGAACAGAGGCAGTAAATTGCGCAGCCGGCTGAGCAGAAGAAGCAGTAGACTGCGTAGCAGTCTTGGGGACCCACACTGGATGAACTTTACTTATGGCAGAAGTTGTTGCAGTACGAGGGGTGGTCCTGGAGTTGATCATCGCCTCGTAGGTCGTCTGGTTGACCTTTACAACCAGCGTCTTCTGCGTCTTTCCGATAGACGCAACGTCACATTGAGTTGTCACTTCCTCGTCGAAGGAAAGTCGTCTCCAGCAGAGTCGCCATTTTGTTTGCAAAAATAAAAGTTGATCTTTATTTCAACAAACTTTGTAAGAAGATTACAAGAATTCTAGAAAAGTACAACTATAGGAATTCGATCTGAATGACGATCGCTTTATCCCTTGGACGATGTGAACTTTGAAGACGATAGCTCTGAAGATTTCAGCAGCACTTTGGCAAGAACTCCTGATCTCGGGTGATAATTTCTGATATATGTGTGTGATCCCCTCTAGGAAGGACATAAAACTCTATTTATAGAGTTCTAGAAATAACTATTTTTTAGTTATTCTGGACTGCACAAGATGGATTGCGCATGCATTGGACCGCGCAGGCATCAGACTGCGCTGGCAGTTATTTGATCGTGGGCCAACTGTAGTGGACATGGCATTATTTGATTGAAATACGCATGATCGTGTACAGACGGTTACCACGTAGTGAGTCATTGATGGATGAATGCCACGTGTACTTTGTTAGTTGTATTGATGGAGTGCGCCAACTGAATTGCTGGCTTCAGATTGCGCTGAGCTGGACCGCGCTGGGATGGACTGCACTGCAGAGAGTCTGCAGATTACGCTGTATCTACAGCTGTCCTCGAGCGCTGTGCTGCACGATAAACGAACAGTTTCCTCGTTCTCCGTGCTGTCAGTTGTCAGAAGATCTGACTCTCTGTCAGGTAATGATGACGAGGCCACGTCAGCTTGCGCACTTGGATGAGTGTGCAGTTCAGCCTGCGCAAGCGAGTTGGTGCACAATCTGGCTCCTGTACAGTTCATTTAAAGGATGTCCAATTTGATTTTCATAACTTTTTTGATGGGTGCAACTTGATTTTTAGGACCTACAAGACCCCCTTCAAAGTTTTCGAAGTTTGAAGATAGTCAACGCTTCGAAATACTTTGAATTTTGATTTTAAAATCAAGTTGCACAAGTAATGACTTGTCTGCACAATTGGAGGAACTAGCTCCCATTTCTTCGGCACAATCTGAGGAGTCTGTTTACTTTCGAAAACTATAAATAGTTCTCATTTCTCTCTCTATTATTCTTTACTTGCTTCTAATCATCTGAGAGAGAAAATTCGAGCCCATTCCAACTCTTTTTCTTCTCCGTCGATCCTAATGGCTCCAAAGTGCTCCGCCGCCGAGAAAGGCAAGGCCCCCGTCGAGTCTTCGGCTCGGGCTGTGCCGCGCCCTTCTCGACATGAAGTTGCTCATCCAGCACTGCAAGGTAGTAAACCCGATCGAAAAACCCTTTTTAGGGTTCTTTAACACTGTTGATCCATCGAACCTGTCTCTTTTTAGAGATTTGGTTATACTGCGCCGCCCTGTTTAGGGTTTCGGTTGCACAAACCCAATAGTGTTGATCCCCAGTAGAGTCGCCATTTTGTTTACAAAAACAAAAGTTGATCTTTATTTCAACAAACTTTGTAAGAAGATTACAAGAATTCTGGAAAAGTACAACTATAGGAATTCGATCTGAATGACGATCGCTTTATCCCTTGGACGATGTGAACTTTGAAGACGATAGCCTTTGAAGATTGCAGCAGCACTTTGGTAAGAACTCCTAATCTTGGGTGATCATTTCTGTTATATGTGTGTGATCCCCTCTAGGAAGGACTTAAAACTCTATTTATAGAGTTCTAGAAATAACAATTTTTTAGTTATTCTGGACTACGCAAAATGGATTGTGCATACATTGGACCGCACAGGCATCAGACTGCGCTGGCAGTTATTTGATCGTGGGCCAACTGTAGTGGACACATGGCATTATTTGATTGAAATGCGCATGATCGTATACAGACGATTACCACGTAGTGAGTCATTGATGACATAAAGGCTACGTGTACTTTGTCAGTTGTATTGATAGAGTGCGCCAACTGAATTGTGCTGGCTTCAGATTACCTGAATTGTGCTGGCTTCAGATTGCCTGAGCTGGACCTCGCTGGGATGGACTGCGCTGCAGAGAGTCTGGCAGATTGTGCTGTATGTACAGCTGTCCTCGAGCGCTGTGCTGCACGATAAACGAATAGTTTCCTCGTTCTCCGTGCTGTCCGTTGTCAGAAGATCTGATTCTCTGTCAGGTAATGATGACGAGGCCACGTCAGCTTGCGCACTTGGATGAGTGCGCAGTTCAGCCTACAAAATCGAGTTGGTGCGAAATCTGTCTCCTGCGCAGTTCACTTAAAGGATGTCCAATTTGATTTTCATGACTTTTTTGATGGGTGCAACTTGATTTTTAGGACCTACAAGATCCCCTTCAAAGTTTTCGAAGTTTGAAGATAGTCAAAGCTTCGAAATACTTTGAATTTTGATTTTAAAATCAAGTTGCGCAAGTAATGACTTGTTTGCGCAATTGGAGGAGTTAGCTCCCATTTCTTCGGCACAATCTGAGGAGTCTTTTTACTTTCGAAAACTATAAATAGTTCTCATTTCTCTCTCAATTATTCTTTACTTGCTTCTAATCATCTGAGAGAGAAAATTCGAGCCCATTCCAATTCTTCTTCTTTTCCATCGATCCTAATGGCTCCAAAGCGCTTCGCCGCCGAGAAAGGCAAGGCCCCCGCCGAGTCTTCGGCTCGGGCTGTGCCGTGCCCTTCTCGACATGAAGTTGCTCATCCAGTACTGCAAGGTAGTAAACCCGATCGAAAAACCCTTTTTAGGGTTCTTTAACACTGTTGATTCTTCGAACCTGTCTCTTTTTAGAGATTTAGTTATATTGCGCCGCCCTGTTTAGGGTTTCGGTTGCACAAACCCAATAGTTTTCATTTTTATGAAGACTATTTTCTTCTACAATCGGTTAGAACGCGCTGGCAAAAGTCAGTACAGTCTGTTGATTTACGCAAGGTTGTCCAGCACAAACTGATGCTTTGTGCAAGTTATTCAGCGCAATCTGATGGCTTGCGCAAGTGGATGAGTTGGCGCAACTGGACAGTTTGCACATAGAAGCTATTGTTGTACAATCTGATGCTTGCGCAATTTGCTGACAGAATCTTTAATTTTACTTGTACTGAATTTTGTTTTTTCTGTTTGATGCAGTTAACATCAGAGAGGACCCAGAGTATGAAATATTTGTAGGGTCCCTTGCTGAACCAGAATTTAAAAAAGATTTGTCCCATGTGCTTTTTCTCCAATATGCTCTGCCATCCTCCCGCCAAGCCATCTTGGTAGCTCAGGACAATGAGACTTTATTAAGTCTAACGATATGGGCAGCCCCTGCAGTTTGTTGACGCTATTACCCATAAGAAACCCATGTTCTTATTTGGCGAAGCTATTGATAAGAGTTCTCAGCCGAGACCCCGTGTTGAGTAGAGACTCTTCTAAAGAAAGGAGAAACTAATCCTGTTACCGGACATTGCTAGATGCCTCCCTCTAGCCCGCTATACCCATGCAAGCCATCCCAGGAGGATGGACTGGGATATTACTCCCCTCCAGCAGGAAAGGACAGGAAAGATTTGTGTCAAGAAAGGACCAAACAACAGAGATATGTTCTATAGCTCCTCTGAGCGTCATAGCACTTTGCTCAGAGGGTTGAAGCCAGGCTGCATCCTTCCAGAGAACTCTTCCTTGCTGCTGCCGGTGAGGACACCAATCTTTGCTAATGAATATGCAAAGGTTGAGGACAGATACCCGGATCAGGACATCCGGCTGACAGGTTTGGTGAACCCACACAACAAAAGGTGGAACTGCATAGCCAACTGGATATTGGTTCAGTTCGAAGACAAGATTAAAGAGATCGAGCTATATCATGCGGTATATGCTACCGTGTATGGATTCCTCCCAAACCCTTATCTGTTTCTGGCCTTGGCAGAGAGGTACAATTATAGGACAGGGACATTCATGACACCCTGCGGGGAGATTGGATTAGCCCTCCATGAGATGAAATACATCTCGTGCTTACCAACGGAAGACTTCCCTTATGAGGAGTATGTTCCAACAAACGACGAGTTAGACAGACTACGTCGAGAAAATGCAGAGATGGTGGCCGTTTTCGACGAACTACTGTGCCACTATAACATATGCTCCCTGTACTATAAGAGCGGTTCTTCCGGCACCTATTATTCATCAAAATGGTTGCCTTATCTTTTCCTTAATCATATCATTGAGAAAAGACTAAGGATCATGATACTTGCAACCCGACTTTCTTCCAACCCCTCAGCCACAGTGAAGTGATCAGATTGATGGAAGAAAACAAGAAAATGGATATCAAAGTTAACGATGAATATCAATACACTCCACTCAAGACCGAAGATTTTATCGAGAGTTTTATGAGAATGGGCTACAGGCCCATGTCAAGAGAAGCCCAGCTGGCGGGTTTCCTGACATACTGGCTCCGTCGATTCGTCGTACCCGGAGCAAGCGCCGTGGACCGCTTCTACCGTGGCGTACTTTTTGCTGCTGTTCGGTTAGTCTTTGGCTATCGGATGGATTTGCTGTCAGCGATGACCTGCAGAGTGAATGCAGGTCTTCGTCTTTATGTTGACTCCATGATCAAATGGAAGGATGAAAAGGGGAACTTCCTTCGACTGGAGTTGCCTTATACCTACTTATTCGGGTGGTTGCTTCTGCACCATCCGTCATTGATGAACCCCGACGTAGGAGCAGTCGGCGGTAGCTATCTGCGAAGATTCTCCCGTAGCAAGTGGGTATACACTAGTCTGAAGGATTACAGACGTGCCCTGAACCTTGGAAATGGATAGAATTTTTACTGCGTTCCCCCTCCAACCGGTTACGAACATATGTTGACAAATTTAGTTGACCTTGGGAGGCAGCCGTTGGGTCGAGCAGCTTTTGACTGGCTGAGGACGGTCAGGCCGTCGCATTTGGTGTACAGATTTAAAGATGAGTGTTTCTTGGAACCATATCTACCAAGTCGCTTCGCTCGTCAATTTGGTTACGACCAGTTCCATGTAGGCAATGCTATAACTTGCCTACAAGGAAAGGGGTATCTGATTGATGATGCCAGAGCATGGGCCTATTACAACGCTCGAGACACAAGGACAGTGTTCTCGATGCCAACCAAGAATGATCATGGCCCTCGAATGTTATATACATATTCACTTTTTACACAGCTGCAAATACTTTCGCTGAGAACTTCAATCTTGTGGATAGCTTCGCGACGACGACGCGTTTGAATAAAGGAGCAACTGCTATGCTAGCTCCAAGAAATGATGAGCAACATGAACCAGTGGATGATCCCTTGGAAGCCTCAAGGGTAGCTAACTTCCCTGAGGAGGTTAATCAAGCACTGGCGAATTTCTTAGCAGCTCATCCTGTTCCAGAGACGTCCAAACTCTATGATGAAATTCCAGACGAGACTTTGGATTCTAATACAATCTTCGAAGAATTTCCTACTTGGCGTCTATTCTTTGATGGTGTATCCAGGATTGGACCCAATGGTGCCATTGTCGCAGGAGTTGGAGTTGTCCTTGTTTCTCCAGACGGTTCCGCTATCTAAAGAGCCTACTCCTTAGATGAGCCTTGCTCCAATAACGTGGCAGAGTACAATGCTCTACTCATTGGCCTTCAGCTAGCCAAACAACTAGACGTCGAGTATCTTGAAGTCTATGGTGACTCCAAGCTGGTTGTTAACCAGGTTAGAGGAACCTATGAAGTTCGCCATCAAGATCTAGTGCCTTACTTTGAAGCGGCAATCAACATGGCTACATCATTCAAAGCCTTCTTCTTTGAATATGTACGACGAGCTTGCAATATTGAAGCCGACGCTTTAGCTAATCTTGCAGCAGTCTTAGCCATCCCTATCAAAAGACAGCAGGTTAAAGATGAAAACTATTGGTTTTGTGCAACCGAAACCTTAAACAGGGCGGCACAGTATAACCAAATCTCTAAAAAGAGACAGGTTCGAAGGATCAACAGTGTTAAAGAACCCTAAAAAGGGCGGAGCAGTATAACCAAAAGTGTTGCACAAATCAGCAGACTGCGCTGACTTTTGCCAGCACGTTCTAACCGATTGCGCAAGAAAATAGTCTTCATAAAAATGAAAACTATTGGATTTGTGCAATCGAAACCCTAAACAGGGCGGCACAGTATAACCAAATCTCTAAAAAGAGACATGTTCGAAGGATCAACAGTGTTAAAGAACCCTAAAAAGGGTTTTTTGATCCGGTTTACTACCTTGCAGTGCTGGATGAGCAACTTCATGTCGAGAAGGGCGCGGCACAGCCCGAGCCGAAGACTCGGCGGGGGCCTTGCCTTTCTCGGCGGCGGAGCGCTTTGGAGCCATTAGGATCGACGGGGAAAAAGAAGAGTTGGAATGGGCTCGAATTTTCTCTCTCAGATGATTAGAAGCAAGTAAAGAATAATAGAGAGAGAAATAAGAACTATTATAGCTTTCGAAAGTAAACAGACTCCTCAGATTGTGCCGAAGAAATGGGAGCTAGCTCCTCCAATTGGGCAGACAAGTCATTACTTGCGTAACTTGATTTTAAAATCAAAATTCAAAGTATTTCGAAGCTTTGACTATCTTCAAACTTCGAAAACTTTGAAGGGGGTCTTGTAGGTCCTAAAAATCAAGTTGTACCCATCAAAAAAGTCATAAAAATCAAATTGGACATCCTTTAAATGAACTGTACAGGAGACAGATTGAGCACCAACTCGCTTGTGCAGGCTGAACTGCGCACTCATCCAAGTACGCAAGCTGACATGGCCTCGTCATCATTACCTGACAGAGAATCAGATCTTCTGACAACTAACAGCACGGAGAACGAGGAAACTGTTCGTTTATCGTACAGCACAGCGCTCGAGGACAGCTGTACATACAGCGCAATCTGCCAGACTCTCTGCAGCGCAGTCCATCCCAGCGCGGTCCAGCTCAGCGCAATCTGAAGCCAGCGTAATTCAGTTGGCGCACTCCATCAATGACTCACTACGTGGTAACCGTCTGTACACGATCATGCGTATTTCAATCAAATAATGCCATGTGTCCACTACAGTTGGCCCACGATCAAATAACTGCCAGCGTAGTCTGATGCCTGTGCGGTCCAATGCATGAGCAATCCATCTTGTGCAGTCCAGAATAACTAAAAAATAGTTATTTCTAGAACTCTATAAATAGAGTTTCAAGTCCTTCCTAGAGGGGATCACACATATATAAAAGAAATCATCACCCGAGATCAGGAGTTCTTGCCAAAGTGCTGCTGCAATCTTCAGAGGCTATCGTCTTCAAAGTTCACATCGTCCAAGGGATAAAGCGATCGTTATTCAGATCGGATTCCTATAGTTGTATTTTTCCAGAATTCTTGTAATCTTCTTACAAAGTTTGTTGAAATAAAGATCAACTTTTGTTTTTACAAACACCACTGACGCAGTTAACCCGCAAGGATGTGCAGTTTGCTTGGACAGCAGAATGTCATGATTCTTTTGAGAAGTTGAAGCGAGGCTTGATGACGGCACCCATTCTCACACTTCCAGATGGGACCAGAGGATTTTCAGTGTACTGTGATGCTTCAGGCAGAGGTTTAGGATGTATTTTGATGCAGCAGGGGAAGGTAATAGCTTATGCGTCACGACAACTTCGTGACCATGAGAGGAATTACCCGACCCACGACTTAGAACTGGCAGCAGTAGTGTTTGTACTCAAGCTTTGGAGACACTACTTGTATGGAGATAGGGTGGAGATTTTCATCGACCACAAGATCCTGAAGTATGTGTTCACTCAGAAGGATCTTAACATGCGTCAGAGAAGATGGCTAGAGCTGCTTATGGATTATGATGTCAACCTGCAGTATCATCCTGGGAAAGCCAATGTTGTTGCAGATGCATTGAACAGGAGAGCCGGAGTCTATTTTCTGACAGCACAACAAGAATTTTTAGCAGATCTTCAGAAGATGGGTATAGAAGTTGTCCTTCCTACCAGTGTGGCATTGATGGCCAGCATGCAAGTTTAGTCCAGTATAGTTGAGAGAATCAAGATAGCTCAGTCATCAGATTCTAAGCTTCAGCGGCTTAGGACAGAATGTATAGCAGGGCGAAGACCAGAATTATGCATTCATGAAGACGGTATACTTCGACATGGTAAGCGTCTTTGTGTACCCAGTGGAGATATCAGACAGGAAGTCATGACCGAAGCTCACAGTTCTCAGTATTCGATTCATCCTGGTGGCACAAAGATGTACCGAGATATCCGTCAGCACTTTTGGGGGAATGGCATGAAAAGGGAGACAGCTCGGTTTGTCTCTCGGTGTTTGGTTTGCCAGCAAGTCAAGGCTGAACATCAGAGGCCAGCTGGACTTCTTCAGCCCTTGTCAATTCCAGAATAGAAGTGGGAGCATATAACCATGGATTTCGTGACAGGATTACCTAGGTCCCCGGCCGGTAGAAATGCTATTTGGGTTATAGTTGATCGGCTTACGAAGGTGGCTCACTTTCTTCCATTCAGAGTTGGTCAGTCGACGGCTCAGCTAGCAGAGATGTACCTAAGGCAGATCATCCGACTTCACGGTATACCAATCAGTATCACTTCGGACAGAGATTCAAGATTCACGTTGCACTTTTGGCGTAGTCTGCAAGAGAGTTTGGGAACTCACCTCCAGTTCAGCTCAGCTTATCACCCGCAGACAGATGGTCAGTCGGAACGCACGATCCAGACTCTTGAGGATATGTTGAGATCTTGTACGCTCGACTTCGGCAGTTCGTGGGAAGATCACCTAAACCTGGTGGAGTTTTTGTACAACAACAGTTTCCAAGCTAGCATCCAGATGGCACTGTTCGAGGCACTGTATGGTAGGAAGTACAGATCTCCACTAGCATGGGACAATGTTGGAGAAAGGCAGATGCTTGGTCCCGAGTTGATCACTCAGACAGTCGAGGTGGTCAGGAGAGTTAGAGATCATCTTCGCGTTGCACAAGACCGCCAACGCTATTGGGCCGATTCTCATCGGCGTCCCCTTGAATTTTTTGTCGGCGACCGTGTATTCCTTAGGATCTCGCCTGACCGTGGCGTCATTCGTTTTGGCGTACAGGGAAAGCTTAGTCCTAGGTATATAGGGCCGTTCGATATCATGGAGCGAGTAGGAGATGTGTCCTATCGTCTCGCTCTTTCGCCGACTCTGAGTGAGGTGCATGACGTGTTCCATGTATTCCAACTACGACGGTATATCTCGAACCCGAGCCATATCCTGGATCATTCGGAATTGGTTGTTGGTACCAACCTTTCGTATGAGGAAAGGCCCGTGTCCATATTGGACCGGAGAGAGAAGATACTCAAGAATAAGACTATCAAGTTAGTCCGAGTTGCTTGGGGTCATCACTCTTTGGGTGAGTCAACGTGGAAGCGTGAGGATGATATCCGATCGTGATATCCTGACCTGTTTGACTCGTGAGGTATAATATCCTTCTTATGCCTCATGCCTTCGATTCCTTGCTTGCATGAATAATTGCTTGATTGCTAGACTAGTATAGCTTGCCTGTGATTAGTATAGCTTGTCCTTGCATCTCTTGTCTTTCCGAATATCTCTAGAGCACCTCATTTTGGGTTCGTATGTGGAAGTTATGCCCCGTCTCCCCTGAGTCGCATGATTCCTCCACAACTCTTGTACCCTATTTATATTTAGTTATTGCATATACGCTTATACCAGGTTAAATGTTAATTTTAAATATGTTCCATGACACAATGGTGACCAATTGTGGTGCACTTTTGACAAGTGATATGACATGATAGTGGCCCGTTGTGGCGTACTCTTGACAGTGAATTTGACATGATATATATCTCGAATGTTGTTGCGACGGCTAGCATGTCATGACAGAATTGAATGACCTGGACACCGTGGACGATTGCGTTTGTACAAATAAACCAGTACTGTCTTGCATCATGTCTAGGATAGGGATCCCTAAGTACCACGGTCAGGGATACCTACAGTAATTGACTAAGGCTAATAAACTAGAATAATTCAGTATATATGAAGAGATTCCCAGCTACAGGCAATCCCGTTATCTGGGCGCATTAAGTGGACTTGTAGCCTACCGACGAGTAGGGCACATTTCCAGCACACAGTCACATGTTGCATTCTTCATAAACGGACATTCGACCTGGATAACTGGATGGTCTGCAGGGCTTGTGGCTGTTGGGATAATCTTATTGCATCTTGCTAATAACTAGGCCTGTGATAACCCTAGTTAGTTACAAGTATCAAGTCGTACTCTTGATTGGCCGTGATTGATTGGATGGAGTTTATTCCATCTTAGTCTTATCCTGATCCTGTGCAAGATTGTGACATGACATGCTTATTGATGCTTGTCTTAACAATAACGATCGGTGGTCTAGTTCTGTTCAGGCGAAGGGTTACAACCCCGGTCCTTGTTTGGTTTAAGGGTTGTAACTTGGCTCCCGGAGCAGTTCTGTGTCCTCTTTTTGTTTATTGTCTTATTGCAACCCAATGCCATGTTCGTCATGTTTTACCTTACCTTAATACCATGATTATTTATACTGGCCTTAGCGATAAAGATCGGAGGTCCAGTTCTGTTCAGGCGAAGGGTTACAACCCCGGTCCTTGTTTGGTTTAAGGGTTGTAACCTGGCTCCCGGAGCAGTTCTGTGTCCCCTCTTCGTTTATTGTCTTCACTGTACCAATAGTATTTGAGACGGGTTTCTATTCAGGTAAAGGGCTGCAACCCCGGTCCTTATTTGGTTTAAGGGTTGTGACCTGGCTACTTGAATGGTTTTCTCGTACTCAGTTTACTGTTGTTATTTCTATTATTATCAGTTCTTTATTTATTACCTTTAATATTCTATTGTGATATGCTGGTTTTAGTTCCTAAACGAAGCCTCCTTTGTGGCACTTGCTCTTTCTGGGGTCTGACCCAGCTGGTTTTGTGTGGCCAGTTATCGGAGCAGCACCAGAGGATCCACCTGTCTTCCAGCCAGATGGTGACCACCAGGCGTAACCCTGGCGACGAGTGGGTTTCTTTTTGTCCTCCCATTTTATTGTAAAAATTATTCTTTTGAGGCATTTAGCCGGCGAGCACGTGTTAGCCCGTATTGCACCTTTATTTACTGTCCGCCTATGGGCTGTATCATGATTGACAGATCCTAAGGTTGATCATGTATGACTGAACTCTTGCTAGTCTTGACATTTTGTACGACTAGCTTTATGATCATCCAATATGTAATGTATGGGACGCCTTGTTATTATATATTTGGTGCTCTGACATCTTGTAACTATTATTGATTGCTTGAGATTGAGACAATAGGCTGGTTCATTGTCACGCCCCGATTCCGTAGAATCGATAGTCGTCCCCCGGGCGTGATGCCGTGCGAACCTAAGTTGCGATCGCACAAGGCGTAGTCGTAAGGTCATCCGAAACACAACATCAAGTTAGAGTACGCAGAGAAATTGATTGACACATTTGAAATAGAAGTAGACTTTTTTATTGATAATAAAACTTTATTTACATTAACTTCATTTACATTCATTGCCGCACGGGCTACAACATGACTCGACTTACAAAATGAATGCCGATGAGATAGTCGTTCCATACATTACATCCCCTTTTTTACAAGCAAAAACATAACACTTTCCACCTGCTATCGAGGCGAGTCGAGTCGTCATCTTCTTTTGGACTGATGCGGGGTCTTCTTCAAAAGGAATTCAGAAACACAAGCCTTCACACGCGGATGAGGCTTCAAAAGGGTTCACTTCGCCTTGAGCTTTTAGGTGGCACGCCCTTCGTGGTTCGGGGTACCTGCGTGGAGAGAGAGGATCAGTACATTACACTTTGTACTGGTGCGTGGCTATTTAAGTTCCAAGCTCTCATTTGGTTGAAGAGTTTATATGACTTAGAGTATGAATGTTTCTAACATCCTAATGAATTTCAACAAGCATATGACAAGCATCATAAAATTTACGTTGAAACTTACCCACGGCGGCCCGCGCCGCGTGCCTTATGAAACTTACCATGTTCTTCCCTGTCAATTGTTATCATTTCTATACCAAGTGCAATATTTCGTGTGTTGGTCACTGGCTCCCAGAGCCATCGTGGACTCCTTTTTGCTTTTATTAGACGAGGCCCTTTCAGCGCGAGTAGCGAGCCCCGTTGTAAGTCCTCGCATAACATTGTGCCCAGCACAGCTTATGAGAATGTTTCCTTCATGGCCGCAATAGTCCCGTGGCCTCGGGTTGCCGTGCGGGGAAACTCTACCTTGTAGACAAGTTGTCCATGACCGTGCAAAGACATATTTTTAGTTGTTAAGACATAGCCTACCTTTTCTTTGAAAACATGCTCATTCATTCGTGTTCGCGCACTTGCATTTATCTTTTCATTCGCAAAAATACTATCGATTTTGCCTAAGAAGGGGGTCGAGAAGAGAAGGGTCAGCCACTCACCTTGAGTTTACTTTGGCGAGAGAACTTGTTGGTCGTGCTAGACGTCGTCTACGCGATTACCTGAAATCGCACAAGCAACCGATTAGAACACTGCATTATTCAAGGAGTTCGATAGGAAATGCGAGTTCGAAATGCAAGCCATGAAAACCATCGAAAATATTCACGAAAATGCATTCAGAAAACAAAGCCAAAACCAACGCAAGCGGCGTGAAAAGCAGAGCAAAGGAAGGTCTCTCCCGACTCATCCGCAGAGTCAATCCTCGAGGCGCAACCCGCTGAATATGGGACTTGGTTCCGAAGAAGACATTCCATAACGAGGAATGGATCTTAATTCAACCGTTCCCGTTCGATCGACTCGGTCGATCCCGAACTATCGATCCCGACCGAATCGATAGCGACAGTGTTCCTTTCTCGCGCACCCCGTGGACTGAGTACGGGGCACGAAGTAGGGACGGGGCACTACATTCATGACCATAAGAGACTGTTGGCTTGTAGTTAAACCAACATGTATCTAGACAGCCGTAACCATATAGCGAGGTGGGTTGTACTTCAATATGCGTAGCTGGCTATGTACGCCCCCTCTCTCCAGTATTCTAGTTCTGGGGCGTTACATATATATATATAAATACGTATATGTAAATATGGTAATATAAATATATATACACATATATATATGTATATATACGTGTATATGCGTATGTATATATAAATATATATGTATAAGTGTATATGAGTAGGTATATATAAATATATATGGACATATACTCTGTGTAAATATTTATATATGTGTGTACAAATAAATAATATATATATACTTAGTTAGCTATAATGCAAAAGAAAAGAAATAAGAAAAACACTAATAAATAAAAGGGAAAACCCATATAGTTTTCTCTCAGCCCACAGGCCGAGACCCCAATTGGTTCTGTTAAAAAAAGAACAATATATATATAAAGCTAAGCGAAGAGTCTCGCCCCGACCCCTCTTATACATATGCAGCCGAGCCCTCAAACCCTAACCCCGACCCCTGAAAATTGTACCACTGTCGGAGCAGGCGCATCAACCGTGCGCGCGCCCCATGGCGGCCGGCCGGTCGGGTGCGGCAACCGCGCACAGGAGCGTCGACACCCGCGCGCGCGACTGAACCGAAACAGCGACAGCAGCAATGGCAGTTTCTGCTCCACTTTGCGAGGCACGTCCTCCCTACATGATCGATGTTTTTGTATACGAACTGCTCTGGTACGATCACAACCCTACCCACTTCGTTAACCTTTAGATCGATTAAATTAGATCGCATCATGTGCGTAGGAATCGGAACCCGAAGATCGACGAGAAACTGTTTCGCGAATAACAAAATAGGGCAGTACATACCCCAACTTTGAAGGCCAGTCACGGCCAACCTACTAACCGTTTTCAAAAACAAATTTAAAATAGTCCAGGCCAATATATATGAGAGCAAAACCCTTTTTACAGAATTTGATTTCATCGTTTATGAATCGAGTATTTCGAATTCAAAAATCAGTAAAAACAATGTTTCAAAATATTAAAAATTCAATAAAACTCCCCGATCCGACGTACGTCCCGCCAATCTGGGCGATGTGGTCATGAACCGAAAGCATCGAAAGGTGCGTATTGGCTTCGTGGACGTGTGGGCTTTGATGGAATTCAAATTGGTCGCGTGTGCGCGACGAATTTGATGCGTATCCGTCGAAATTCACCGTATCGGCCTTTGTGCAAATTCTCTAATTACTTTGTGCACGCTCGTCAGATCGAGATGAAACTTGCGCCAATAAGACC
This sequence comes from Iris pallida, assembly GCA_029216955.1. NCBI lineage: Eukaryota > Viridiplantae > Streptophyta > Magnoliopsida > Asparagales > Iridaceae > Iris > Iris pallida. The sequence goes on along the minus strand of JANAVB010015400.1, from coordinate 2,028,520 downwards.
GTATCATTTTTTTGGTCCTGTATGCCAAGTTTGGTCCCATTCTGAGACAGTTGAATCGGACCGTCGTTTTGCGGGCCCTACGGTCCGACTCAACGGACGATTTTGTGCACGGCCCGCCGGAATCCAACTTTGGACATATGGTTGGGTTCGTATCGAAAAATTGGACCTGTTAACATATAGTTTGATGACTTTAGAGACCGTTGACTCTGGCACGCTTTTCGGTGCAAAGCGGGTCCAACGGCGGACACCGTTTTGATCCGAAATTACCGTTTTGCCCCTGTATCCAGAATTGGACTTAAGGACAGGCAATCCTAGCTAATTTGACTATTCTAAGAATGTTGGTAATATTCATTTCAGCATCTGGTGACTGTTATACGAGTTTGATTATTGCGGCTCACTGAGTAGTATTGTATTGTCGGTTTCACCAGCAAAGGACCTCAGGCAAGTGCACTTTCTGATTGCTTTCGATTGATACTAGTCTTTTTATTTCATGTTTATACATATATCTTGCTGCTTGTTGACACGCTCGTCACACGGAGTAGTCGGGAGGGAAATATCTTAGTATACATGTGGACTACCCAGAACTATCCCAATATGTCTAATCTTGACTGATAGCAGCTGCACACGACACGTGCAGAGTGCCGTATTTATCCCCTAGCCATTCACATATTGAAAAGGATATTTCACACCACATAGGTAGTTGTCTTTTATTTATTTTTCCTTGTCTTCTTCACACTCTGCCATGTCATCAGTTACTTTGTAGTTTCTATCTCTCATATGTTATTTCCATGTCTTATTGTGTTTTTGCATTGCCGTCGGTTTGTGTACTTGTTCCATTCCTGACTGGAAACCAATATTTTTTCAGGTTAGCTGTGGCTTCACTTAGCTTGGGAGATACGGGTGTACATGCAGACAAAAACCTAGAAATAGATAGTAGTGTATTATTTTCATTAATTGTGAGAACCTTGTATTTTCTTTAAATATAAATATTGTAATAAATTTAGAAATGTGAATGAGGAGCAAATGTTATATTTTGAGCATTTATTTCTTGCGGGCTTGACAGCGTTCTACCGCCGACTCTGCGGCGTAGGCTGGCTTGGACACGTCTCGTATCCGAAAAAGCGGGTGCGGATCGTGACAAGTTTTTGTGGTGGCCCATGCAGGTCAGTTTTCATAAAAGATTACGAACTCATGATGGTACGTTAGTCGTACTATTGTGAGCCTGCGACTAGGATTTCTCATTCACAATAGGATTGAAATGATTTAAGAAAATGACTAGGACTAGGAGTCCCTTGTTCAAATTGACCGTTGGGTAGTTAAGGTTGTCAGATAGGCCATGCAATTTAGAATTATTAAATTTAGATAGCTTGCTAGATCCCTATAGGTACACTATTACTTTTGGTATGACGATATGATTCCATGTGGATATACTATTCACCTGGTAAGTTAGGTTTTCCCAGAATTAAGGCTATAATCTTGATAACCTGTTCAAATTTTCTTTTGCTCTATTAGATATAAACATCATATCACTAGTTAGAATTGCCTATTTTAAATTCTAATTGTGGTAAGGAACTAGTTTATAATTTCTGATGTTGCTGATCATATACGAATCTCGAGTTAGACTTGATTTAAAGTTTCCCTTAGCAATTTGAAATGCATATGAAATAGATACTAGAATGTTTGTATTTCTTTCGTCTTTAATTATTTCCTCCATGTTAAATCTTTTATTTTAAATATTGTGACTGATAGGACGAATACCTACGCTTTATTTTTAGTCAACTTGTTTGAATCTCTAGAAGCTCATGAATTTTTACCGATATAGTAAAAAAAAGTTAGTTAACTAATAATAGTTAGACAGCAGCGCACTGTCGTCAATTATTTGAGAGTGGGGAATGTGGGTTCACTGCAGCCAGCAGCGCACTGGTGAGGTACAACCCACAGAATTGAAATCATTTCGAAGAATTGTAGTTTATGGAACATTGCTAAAACTATGTCTTCGTTGACCTCTTTAGGCCCTTGTGTCAATGTAAGGTAGAGTATCTGATAGCCTATCACAATTGAATCACGGAACCGAGTGTTTACCACAGCCAGAGTATACGGGCGAGGTATAATTCTCGGTAAAATGACTTCAGACGTGATTACAAGTTTAGGATATTATAGAGGATAGGAAAGTGCCCTGTATGTCCTATAAGATTCAAAACCAAACTAGTGAAAGTTCTGCAAGTTGGATAGCATGTCTCACAACCTAGCATTCCGTAGTCCTTCTGATCTATTAACAAGGTAATTGATTGACACTAATAGGTTTACCTGGAATATAGAAGTCAGAAGTCCATAACCCATTAGTCGACCAAGGCCTTAGAGATAAGAAGAAAGTAGGATGACGGTATAAACAAGAACACCAGGTAAGGCTTTGACTCTCACAAAACTCGAACTATTTGTGCCTCCTTTCAAAAATCTCGCGTACTTATATTTTGACTATCTTGACCAATGCTGCAATTATAGCCTAGTTTTACAAGCTTGCCCTTTTATCGAGCTTGATTCGAGACATATGTTTATTGGGGACGCCCGCTAACATATTGTCTAATCAGAATCATTGTATTACGGCCTGATCAACCATGATGCATTTGGTTCACTCTTCATCTAATTACCCTGCGTGGATTGAGATATAGATGTCTCTAGGATCTCATCCGCGATTGCTTTGACAATTCCTCTTGAATTATACATTCGCCCTTGAATTATGTAATTGTGTTCAGTGACATCTCTTTTGAACTTTTTATTGTTTTCGTCTTTCACTGATTGGAAAGACGAAAGCTCGTAATTAATAGATAGATACAGAGTATTCCCATGGCTATGATAGTTGTATACGCAAGTGTAGCTACCATCGGCCAGCCCTGTGAATGGAACCTTACCTTGAGTTACTCGTCCTCCCTTCGACCCTAAACCTACTATCTTGATCTTCCAGTCATTAGAGTCTAAGAATGATTAGGGTTTTACCCTCAATCAAATGCCAACCTAGGAGACTACCTATTCTCAAGAGACCAATTATTGTGAGCCGCTAATTATTTGTTGAAGCTTGCTTTAACTAGAGCCCTTATGGCAATAGTCTGGCAGGTTTGACACAAATAGAAATTCACGATTTAGTTGTTGGAAATCTTTTCATATGATGTGCCTTAGAGAATGGTTACCCCATCGATAACTCTTGTACACTATAGACGAGTATATCATTCTATTTTTTCAACCATGTGTCATATTACACACTCGTTTTCCATTTAGTAAGGAACGACCCTTGACTTGACTTATATCTACCGTATCCCGTACGTCGTACCTTATCCTTTATTAGCAAGAGTCGAGGTGCAATATCCAGACTTTGAAATTCTTTTAACCTTATTTTAAGGTGGGTAGACTGTAAGCCCTAAAATTTTGGGATATATGAAGATTACTGATTGATCGGAATAATTTCTCTTAGGATGATAATTAGTGCTCCATGGACTCCCACTTTCTATTTAGATCATTTTGTGTCCCCGACCGTTTCATTAATATTGGAGCACGAGACCAGTTATTACCTTTCAACAAATTTTATATGCAAGATCTAGACGAGTTCACCTTCATCTAGGTGTATCATGTCCTACTCAAACACGTCCCCTTGTACTCTATTTTTGTGGTACGACTTTTAGGTCAAAAGGACTAGCTATAACCCTTACCATAGTACCGGTATACATTTCGACTTCTATTAGAACCTCAACCCCAACTCAATTCCTTCGACACAATATATGGTTGTGATCTACTCGAAGTCCACTACGCACATGCCACTAGTGTGCCACCCGATTGAGGCCTCATGTGTTACTTAAACACAAAAGTCACTGAAGGCGCATTTTTGGGCTTATGGACCTAGCTAACCAACCTGACTAGTAACTAGCTCAACAACTTGGAAGGAATCCTATTCTAGGTTACTCTAACCTAGTAGATGTAGTTTTATCTTAGGATCTTGTTCAGTCCATATAGATTGAAATCCAAGGTTCATCCAACCCACGATTGATGTCCAAATAGGGAACCCATTAAAATTCAGTAAAACCCATCCATGTATACTACCATATTTGGACTATAAAATAGAACTATTTAAAATAGGTCCCTATACCTATTATGTAGGCTCCACCTCTTAGAATGTGAATCCATTCGTAACCTTTATTCTATCTACCTGGGCATCGCGATTCGATCTTGTATTGCATTTAGATCTCTTGCTCGTGTATTTAAATAACCATGTAAAAGATCACAATCTTGATTTCTCAAATTCTGTTCTATTTTGGAACCTTGTTCAGATTAATTTCGAGAACGAAATTTCCGTATTGCATGGGTTGTAAGCTCCTCTAAGAAACGAAGGGTTCTTCGATTTAGTAAGTGACCGGACTAGAGTAGCCCAATCTAACAAATAAGTCAATGGTTCATAAACTTTCTTTCTATCTTCATCATTGGATACTCTCTACAGTTTTTGAAACTTCATAATTGCTCTCGATTATTTTTCTTATCTGCCTGTCCTTCCTATTTCAGAGCGACGAATGGTCATGCTTATTAGAATTTATCAATAATTCTTAGCTACTTGTGTAAATCTGTTGCTTGTTAAATTTTGGGTTGTCTGATAGATAGGAGAGGGTTGTAGATGCCTTATGCTATAGATATCTGTCGGTAGTTACTTTTTGCAATTAGCTGGAGGGTTACAATGTTATGACGTCAGGTGTTTGTAATGGGCTGTGTGACCAAAGGTGGGTAGAAGTCCTCAATGATTTGTAGTTACGAAATGGATAGGAGGAGGTATAAATATTCCTGAGAAATTAAATTTGAGAAGATTGTGGTAATAGTGGATTTATTCTTTATTTTTTTTTAATTTTAGCCATGTTTATGAGTTAAAATTTCGAGGACGAAATTATTTTTAAGGTGGGTAGATTTGTAGCTCCCCTTCCCGAAAATTTAAAATATTTTTATTATTATTTAATTAATTTAAATGGTGATTATTAGATTCTATAAATAATTATTTAGTTTATTATTACGATTTAAATGGTGTTTTAGAATATTTATACGAATTTCTAGGACTAAATAAAGACGGGGGACGAAAAGCGTCCACCAAAAACTCTTATTGGTCATTTTAGTTGGTATTTGTTGTCATTGTTATTATTATTATTATTATTATTATTATTATTATTATTATTATTATTATTATTATTATTATTATTATAGAGCATATCTGGATGCCTATATATGGAGCCATATATATATATATATATATATATATATATATATATATATATATATATATATGTAAATACGTATATGTAAATATGGTAATGAAAATATATACACACACACACATATATATATATATATATATATATATATATATATATATATATATATATATATATATATATATATATATATATATGTATATCTACGTGTATATGCATATGTATATATAAATATATATGTATAAGTGTATATGAGTAGGTATATATAAATATATATGGACATATACTCCGTGAAAATATTTATATATGTGTGTACAAATAAAATATATATATATATATATATATATATATATATATATATATATATATATAAATATATATATATATACTTAGTTAGTTATAATGCAAAAGAAAAGAAATAAGAAAAAACACAAATAAATAAAAGGGAAAACCCATATAGTTTTCTCTCAGCCCACAGGCCGAGACCCCAATTGGTTCTGTTAAAAACAGAACAATATATATATATATAAAGCTGAGCGAAGAGTCTCGCCCCGACCCCTCTTATACATATGCAGTCGAGCCCTCAAACCCTAACCTCGACCCCTGAAAATTGTGCCACCGCCGGAGCAGGCGCGGCAACCGCGCGTGCGCCCCATAGCGGCCGGCCGGTCGGGTGCAAAAATCGCGTACAGGAGCGCCGACACCCGCGCGCGCGACTGAACCGAAATAGCGACAGCAGCAATGGCAGTTTCTGCTCCACTTTGCGAGGCGCGTTCTCCCTCTATGATCGATATTTTTGTATATGAACTGGTCTAGTACGATCACAACCCTACCCACTTTGTTAACCTTTAGATCGATTAAATTAGATCGCATCATGTGCGTAGGAATCGGAACCCGAAGATCGACGAAAAACTGTTTCGCGAATAGCAAAACAGGGCAGTACATACCCCAACTTAGAAGGCCAGTCACGGCCAACCTACTGACCATTTTCAAAAACAAATTTAAAACAGTCTAGGCCAATATATACGAGATCAAAACCCTTTTTACAGAATTTGATTTCATCGTTTATGCATCGAGTATTTCGAATTCAAAAATGAGTAAAAACAATGTTTCAAAGTATTGAAAATTCAATAAAACTCCCCGATACGACGTGCGTCCCGCCAATCAGGGCGACGTGGTCGCAAACCGAAAGCATTGAAAGGTGCGTATTGGCTTCGTGGACGTGTGGGCTTTGACAAAATTCAAATTGGTCGCGTGTGCGCGACGAATTTGATGCGTATCCGTCGAAATTCATCGTATCGGCCTTTGTGAAAATACTCCAATTACTTTGTGCATGCTCGTCAGATCGAGACGAAACTTGTGCCAACAGGAACGTATCATTTTTTTGGTCCTGTATGCCAAGTTTGGTCCAATTCTGAGACAGTTGAATCGGACCGCCGTTTTACGGGCCCCACGGTTCGACTCAACGGGCGATTTTGTGCACGGTCCGCCGGAATCCAACTTTGGACATACGGTTGGATTCGTATCAAAAAATTGGACCTGTTGACATTAGTTTAACGACTTTAGAGACCGTTGATTCTGGCACGCTTTTCGGTGCAAAGCGGGTCCAACGACGGACACCGTTTTGACCCAAAATTACCGTTTTGCCCCTGTGTCCAGAATTAGACTTAAGGACAGGCAACCCTAGCTAATTTGACTATTCTAAGAACGTTGGTAATATTTATTTCAGCATCTGGAGACTATTGTACGAGTTTGATTGTTGTGGCTCACTGAGTAGTATTGTATTGTCGGTTTCACCAGCAAAGGACCTCAGGCAAGTGCACTTTCTGATTGCTTTCGATTGATAGTAGTATTTTCATTTCATGTTTATACATATATCTTGCTGCTGGTTGACACGCTCGTCATACGGAGTAGTCGGGCGGGAAAATATCTTAGTATACATGTGGACTACCCAGAACTATCCCAATATGTCTAATCTTGACTGATAGCAGCTGCACACGACACGTGCAGAGTGCCGTATTTATCCCCTAGCCGTTAACATGTTGAAAAGGATATTTTACACCACATAGGTAGTTGTCTTTTATTTATTTTTCCTTGTCTTCTTCACACTCTGCCATGTCATCAGTTACTTTCTAGTTTCTATCTCTCATATGTTATTTTCATGTCTTGTTGATTCTATTGTGTTTTCACATTGCCGTCGATTTGTGTACTTGTTCCATTCCTAACTGGAAACCAATATTTTTTAGGTTAGTTGTGGCTTCACTTAGCTTGGGAGATACGAGTGTACATGCAGACAAAAACCTAGAAATAGATAGCAGTGTATTATTTTCATTAATTGTGAGAACCTTGTATTTTCTTTAAATATAAATGTTGTAAATGTTGTAATAAATTTAGAAATGTGAATGAGCAGCAAATGTTATATTTTGAGCATTTATTTCTTGCGGGCTTGACAGCGTTCTACCATCGACTTTGCGGCGTAGGCTGGTTTGGACACGTCTCGTATCCGAAAAAGCGAGTGCGGGTCGTGACAGAACGTCGTCGAAGTTGGAGCTTCCCTCCATCGATCTGAAGCTTGATGGACCGACTACCTACCTGAGTTGGCCACGACGGAAAAGGAGAACCCTTGCAGAGAAGACAGAGCCGAATGAGGGCTCGACAGGACTAAGAGCACCGTCATGACCTAAGGGAGAGCCCCGGCAGTGCTACAACTACGGGGAGGTGGTTCATCTGAGGTATGCTTGCACCAAACCACCCAAGGGAGGTTCAGACGGCAGACGTGGACAGTTTAGAGGATGTGACCGTGGTTGTAGGGGTCGACGGGACGGTCGAAGAGGTTGTCGAACGAACCTGTTGGTAGCAGAAGGCGAGGAGACAGCTGACAGTGCCTATACTGAGGAGGATCAGGCACTGCAGGACATGTTGGAAGTACTCAGAAGGAGACAGAGAGCATCGAGCGATGGAGACAGGATGAGTAGGAACGGGGAGGCGTCCACCTCATTCTTTGCCAGAGGCAACGCTGTCATGTCTGTCCTTTCATCGGCGGAAGGCACTGACGACTCGCTCGCCCTTGTATTTATGTCTTCTCTCATATCGTCGGATTGGATTATCGATTCGGGTGCATCTCGACACATGACATGGAATACTTGTGAGTTTTCTTCCTACACTCACCTAGCATCGGCGGACATCATTCAAACAGCTGATGGTACTTTCCAGCCAGTGGTCGGTAAGGATACTGTCGATTGTACAGGTTCAGTAAAATTATCCAATATTTTGCATGTTCCTTCTTTTCCAGTCAGTCTTTTGTCCATTAGTTCTATAATCCTCCAATTAAAATGCACTGTCTGCTTTGATATTCCTAAGGTAATCTTCCAGGAGAAGGAGACGGGACGAAGACTTGGGACTGGCACTTGGCATGATGGAATGTGGTACCTAGATCGAGAAGGGCTGGATTCAGCATTAGTATCTATGACGGAAAAGGCAGGGATGGACGGACTGAAGAAGATATGTGCGGAAGATACATTGCGACTCCACCACAGGAGGTTGGGACACTCTTTATTTGGTATTTTAAGCAAATTATATCCTACAATTTATGAAGAAGTTAATAAAGAGAAACTAGTTTGTAATACTTGTGAGTTAGACAAACTTACTAGGAGTTCATATGTGAGTAGCGGTCATAGGAGCTTGTCTGTTTTTGATGTGGTACACTCTGATGTCTGGGGGCCTTGTACTACTCCTATGAATGGTTACAAATATTTTGTTACCTTCATAGATTGTTTTTCTCATACTACTTGGCTGTATTTGATGAAAAATAAGAGTGAGGTCCCCTCATATTTTCGGGACTTTCACAAACATGTCCAGACTCAGTACAAGGCAGTGGTGAAGGTACTGAGGTCTGACAATGGAATGGAGTACACCAACAAGACACTTGCAGAATACTTGTCCGCCCAAAGGATATGAAATCGGACCACCTGTGCATATATACCAGCACATAATGGAGTAGCAGAAAGGAAGAACAGACACCTCCTGGAAGTGGCGAGAAGTATGATGATAGACATGAATGTCCTACAGAGTCTGTGGGGATATACAGTTTTGACAGCAGCTCAACTGATCAACAGGATGCCTTCGAAGGTGTTGGGATGGGGGTCTCCATGCGAGATGCTGCAAGGAAATAATAATGGGATGCTTCCACTAAAGGTGTTTGGCTGCGTATGCTTCGTGAAGGACGACAGACCGTCGATAGAAAAGCTTGATCCTCGAGCAATCAAGTGTATCTTTCTGGACTACTCGGGAACTCAGAAGGGTTACGTATACTAGAGTCAGTAGAAAAAAGGAAATTTGTAAGTATGGATGTTCACTTCAGGAAACATGAGCCATACTATAGTCATGAAGGAAACCCAAATATCTCACCTGATCTTGTAAGTATAAGGCGAGAGGAGGAGTTGTTGGGAAGCATTTCGACTGATCTCGGAGTATGGCTTGGAGGAACAAATAGGTTATAGGAAGGTGAAAAGGGACAGGAGAGGAAATAAGAGGTGTTAGGTATAGGAACGAAATCATAAAGCAGAATACTCTAGAGGGGGTGAATAGAGTAGACAGCGGAATATTGCTAATTAAAAATCTCGTTAGCAGTTAGATCACAGATATAAAAATAATCACAAAGTAAATGACAGTAATGAAAAAGTGATCAGAAGGCAAACACAAACACTGAGATTTATACTGGTTTCCCTCTTGTGAGGACTAGTCCAGTTGGAAGAACTCTAGCTTCCAGTTGAATCCACTATTAGAAAATCCTGCAAGTTTTCATACGAAGTCCTTGCAACTTCTACAGACGCGAGCTTTGATACGAAGAACTCGACCAACTTCAATTGTGAAGAGTTGTTTCTTCAATCAAGCCTCTGATTACAACCGCTCTGAAACTTCTAGACCGCACTGCACTTGCAAATCGACTAGAGTATTGTAACTGGCTTGGGATTTGAAAATGTAAGCTTTTGAGAACTCTTTGGAGAAAATGTAAGCTTTAGAAGAGAAGAGATTGAAAGTGAATTGGTGTTTTGAAATGATCGAAATCCTTCTCTATTTATAGTTTTTCCAAAGACAGAACTCTGACAGAATTCGGACAGAACTCTTTGTAACAAACTGCAACTGAAGGGTGACCAAGTTCAAAATTAAATGTTCACATAACGTTCAACTTGGCCGAACTCTGGCCGAGTTCTGCTAGGGTTCTGCCAGTTGATTATAAGAAAAATCATTTTGGCTTTTTGAAAATCCTTCAGAAGCTTTTTGTAAAATAGGTATTTTTTAAAAATATAGGTTATTTTTAAAAGGATAAGGTGATTTTGAAAAACGATTCTGGACAGCCTATTTGCTAGTACGACTTGGTGTACAATGTATTCCTAGACTCAATGAAATAAAAAATTACATTGCTTTGACGGAGATACATTTGGAGTGGTAAACAGCTTCAGTCTTGAACATCGTAGATATCCATCGTTGAGCAGTGTCCAAAACGTCATAGGTAAACATCTGAATTGCCTTACATTTATATCGAGACAGAGTTTGATCAATTATTAAAATCAGGTTTGACCATGACCAATGGGCCAACAATCTCCCCCATTTTGATAATTGACAAACCTTGCCGATATAACATCTAAATATGGATCAATTCAAAAATGTGTAATACCAGAGAAAATAAAAATTATTCATAACCTGCATTCATGAAGATGTTAGATCCTATTTCTCCCCCGTTGTCACTTAGCAAAATAATTACGAAAGAGAAAGCTCCCCCGCAATAAATGCATAAGTAACAAACAGTGAAGACTGAAGAAACACAAGAAATATATAGAAAACATTCATCACAGACATGGTATAGACAGTTAAAAAAGATATTGTATAAATAACACAGACATGGTATTTGTCACACGCAGTTTATATGGAAGCATAAAGATTAATAATGCTATAATAAAGCTGAAACAAATAAAATGCTAATAAACTAAGTGAAACATATGCCAAACCGAGGCATAATAAAAACATGTCTATGATGAGTCACAAATAATAACTAAAATAAAGAGTGCTGATAATATCTTGGAATGTCGAAGCATTTCCAAGTAAACATAAGATAAAATATCAGTCTCAATAAGAATAACATCTCAAGAATTATCATCCTCATCATCATCGTCATCGGCTGCAGCTCCAGCATGTCCAGATGGACCAGCTCCAGAAGTATGAGGAGTGGCACCAGAAGTACGATACCAATCGTAAGCATTCCCTGGCTGGAACAGAGAGTGGACCGCCTCATCATCAATGCGGTAGCCAGAAACAGAAGGGTCTCGATGTAGAGAGCTAGCAGAGTGACCCGTCTGCACAAATCTCAGATCGACAAAGGAGTTGGCAATAGCCTAGAACCGAGTCACGTTACGAAACTCACGTTTCCTGGAAGTGTCAACATAAAATGACTGCAGATCTAATAGGTGCTGATGAATACCCTCAAAGGTCATAAGGTAAGACTGAGTAGGACCGGGTGCTGTGGGAGTAGGTGCAGGAGGAGCAGGTGCAGTAGGTGGAGGAACAGTGGCAATGCTGCGATGAGAGAGTTTGAGAAACTTGGGCTCAGGGTCAACAGCATAAGTGGATAAGTCAATATCGAATCTCTGAAAGATGTGTGGGATGATCATCGCATAAGAGAGGTTGCGGTCTCTTCTGCGACATCTACCCATCATCTGAATTATATTCTTAGGGGCAGAAAAAGGAATCCCCTTAAGAATGTGATATAGAGCAGAAAGTACAAGTGCAGTAACATCATCTTTAGAATTAGATTTTGGAAGTAAAGTGGAATAGATGATGCGATGTAATTCGTAGTTAAACAAGTTCAAGTTATTGGCCTTAAACTTTCCAGGACGAGCACGTGCGGGCGCACAAAGCTCATTCTTGAAACTAACGAGAGTCGTACCATCGGGGAAATCGAAATCAGTGATGTCATCGAGCAGAGCACCTTCGTTTGGAATACCAAGGATTTCTGCTAACGTTTCATCAGTAAACTCGATATTTATCCCTCCGACACGTGTTCTTGCGGTAAAAGTGTCTAACACGAAATTACAGTAAAATAATCTAATGGCATTAGTAGCTATAGGGAATTGTAAAGAAATAAAGTATTGTAACCCTAATGCCTCAAAGTAAGGACGGTGGTCGGAAAAGACAGTCCACTTGATCGGAGATCCGGTACAAATAGTACGCATAATGAAATCGGTATACCACAATAGGGCTTGGTCAGGAGTTTTTAAGTAAAACTCGTCCGATGCACCATCATCTGATTGGACCGAAGAAAAGAGAGATTCCGTATGTGGATCCGAAGACGATGTCTCTTCACTGGCATTGGTCTTCTTTCTCTTGAAAGGATTGAATCCCTTAGGCATTCTATCCCAAAGTCTAGAAACCCTAATAATTGGAAAGTGGAGGAGAGAAGGAATTATACCTTCCGAGAATTGGATATGTTGTAGAGAACGAAATTCTTCGCACGAATCCAAAGTTTGGACGAAGATCTCCATGCAAATTGGAAGAACAAAGGTGGAGAAGAGCTAGGGTTTTGGGGCGCTGCTGCTGCTGTTTGATGTAGTTTTGAAGAATGAAGAAAATGGGGACTCGGGTTTTGGGTGATACATATATATACCCAGCCGAACTCTAGCCGAATTTGGACCGAACTCGGGCCGAATTTGCCAAGGGTTGCCTGGCTATATATTTGTAAAAAAAAATAACAATGGGCCACATCTTTTTTATTAATTTGTTTTAAATATTTAATTCAGAGTTTAGTAATTTTAAATCTCAAATAATATAATTAATATTATTTTATAAAATAATATTCTTTACTCAGTATCTGTCTCAGATTAGCTGTAGGAGTACTGTCCCAGCTAACGGAGGTTCACCGGGGAACTCTTAAGTATCGCTTCGCTTCGACCGTAGTCGTGGTGACAGACAGACTCTTTTTAGGCTTGTCTCGAAAACAGTTATTGAGTATCGAATAAATTAATTAATAAAACAAAATTAATTAATATTATTGATATCTAAAATTCTTAATTTTTGACGTTAATAATTGAAACGATCTTCCGCTAGAGGTTTTGTGAGTATGTCAGCTAATTGATTCTGTGTGTCTATGTATACAAGGTCTATATTTCCATTTTGTTGATGATCTCTAAGAAAGTGATGTCTAATATCGATATGTTTAGTACGAGAGTGACATAATGGATTCTTAGTCAAACTAATCGAACTAGTGTTGTCACAGAAAATGGGTATGTGTGTAAAATGCAATCCATAGTCTTCTAAAGTTTGTTTCATCCACAAAATTTGTGCACAACAACGTCCTGCGGCGATATACTCAGCCTCGATTGTTGATAATGCAACAAAATTTTGCTTCTTACTAAACCAAGAGACTAGAGCTTTTTCTAGGAAATGATATATGCCGCTAGTGTTTTTTCTATCTACTTTGCATCCGGCAAAATCAGCATCAGAATAACCGATCAGGTCAAACGACGTGGTTTTGGGATACCATAAGCTGACAGAAGAAGTGCCTTTAAGGTATCAGAAGATACGCTTAACTACGCACAAATGTGATTCCTTAGGATTAGCTTGAAAGCGTGCACATAAGCAAACACTAAACATAATGTCTGGTCGACTAGCAGTTAAATATAGCAAGCTATGGATCATACCTCGATACTTACGTATGTCGACAGGTTTGCCTTGTTCATCAATATCAAGCTTGGTTGAAGTCGCCATTGGAGTGCTAAGTGGCTTGACTGCTTCCATGTCGAACTTCTTTAATAGATCCTTTGTGTACTTTGCTTGATTTATGAACGTCCCATTGTTGGTTTATTTGATTTGCAGTCCGAGAAAGAATTTTAGCTCTTCCATCATGCTCATTTCAAACTCATTCTGCATACACTTTAAAAATTATTGACAAAAAGATTCATCAGTAGATCCAAAAATAATATCATCTACATAGACTTGAATCAAAAGAATATTATTATTCAAAGATTTTATAAACAAAGTAGTGTCAACCTTTCCCTTTGAAAAACCGTTATCAAGTAGAAAAGAGCTTAGACGATCGTACCAAGCACGAGGGGCTTGTTTCAAACCGTATAAGGCTTTCTTCAACTTGAAAATATATTCAGGATATTTGAAATCAGTAAAGCCGGGAGGTTGAGCTACATAAACTTCTTCTTTTATAAAACCATTTAAAAATGCGCTTTTGACATCCATTTGAAATAACTTAAAATTATGAAAACGTGCAAATGCACAGAACATGCGAATGGATTCTAATCTCGTAACTGGGGCATAAGTCTCATCGTAGTCGATACCTTCTTCTTGAATGTATCCTTGAGCTACGAGTCGAGCCTTATTACGAGTCACTAAACCATTCTCGTTCAGTTTATTTCGGAATACCCATCGGGTGCCAATGACCGGATGATCAATAGGCTTGGGAACAAGTTCCCAAACTTGATTCCGTTCGAATTGGTTTAATTCCTCTTGTATAGCATCTAACCAAAAATTATCACTACATGCTTCATCAATATTTTTGGGTTCAAACCACGAGATAAAAGCAACACAAGAAGCTATATCTTTATTCGAGGAACGAGTACTTACACCCTTGGTAATCTCACCAATTACCAAGTCCTTTGGATGATTAGCCAAGAATCTCATTTCTTTTGGTGTAGTCTCAAGATTGCTAGTTCCGGCTTCTTTCCTTAGAGGTTCATCTGATGCCTGATGTGATGGTTCTGCATCTTTATGTGAAGGTTTTATAGTAGCTGTACTTGGTGTGATTATGTCTTCATTGTCATTATCGTCTAAGTGTTGATTTAGCTCATCAAACTTAACATTAATAGATTCTTCGATGATCATGGTTCTTTTGTTGAAGACTCTGTATCCTTTGCTCTTTGCTGCATAACCTAAAAATATACCTTTATCGACCTTTTTATCAAATTTACTCAAATTATCTTTAGTATTAAGAATAAAATATTTACAACCATAGATCTTAAAATATGAAACATTTGGTGTTCTATCAAACCATAATTCAAAGGGAGTCTTCTTCGATATAGGTCGAATTAGAACCCTATTGAGAATATAGCATGCTGTATTTACAGCTTCAGCCCATAAGTATCTAGATAGACTAAATTGGTTTAACATTACTCTAGCCATTTCAGATAGAGTTCTGTTCTTACGTTCTACAACTCCATTTTGTTGCGGAGTCCTAGGGCATGAAAATTCATGCAGATAACCATGTGTGTCACAAAATTGCTTGAATTCTGCATTCTCAAATTCGTCGCCATGATCACTACAAATGCGATTAATCGTGAACCCTTTTTCATTCTGTACTTTCTTGTAAAAGGTGACGAATTCTGATAATGCATCGTTCTTGCGTACAAGAAAATAAACTCACGTATATCTAGAAAAATCATCTACAATCACAAATGCATATAACTTACCACCTAGACTAGCAATTCTACTTGGTCCAAATAAGTCCATATGCAACAGTTGTAATGGTCTAGTGGTATTTACAGCGTTCTTGGATTTAATGCGAATTTGGTAGCTTTATTCTTTTCACAATCACTACATACCGTATCCTTCTTGAAAGAAATGTCCGGTAAGCCGCGTACCAACTTCTTTGTAGATAGTCTTGAAATTGTATCCATGTTTGCATGACCGAGTCTCATATGCCATAGTTGACTCTCAACGCGTTTGGCCATCAAACATCTACCTGTTTTGTTAGCATCTTCCAACAAATAGAAAATATATATGTTGTCTTCCCTAATACCTTCAAATATAGTACTACCAGTTGAACTATCAACTATAGTACATTTATCTTTTACGAAGTTAATACCATAACCGTGATCAGCTAAATGGCTTATGCTGAGCAGATTATGTTTTAACTCGGTAACTAGACAAACATCTTTAATCACTGGATAGGGAGCCTTACCAATGTCACCGATATCGATTACGTACCCTCTTAAATTATTATCGAAGGAGACGTATCCTTCTTTATTCCTCTTCGACAGTGTTGCGAATAAAGAAGCATCACCGGTCATGTGCCGTGAGCAACCGCTGTCGAGGATCCATTTGCTCCTAGCATGTGAAGGGGGTCCCACCTACAAAACAATTTACATATGAAACTCTTGGTACCCATTTCTTGTAGGGTCCTGACTGGTTAGTTTTTGGTATCCATGCATAAATATTTAAATCTACTAACTTTCTGATTCTACATACAGAAAATATATGACCAATGAGGCCACAATAATGCCATCTAGCATGTTGAGTGTTGAAAGTAGTGTGAGGTGCATGATTGGTAGGTTTTGGTTTTCTAGTATAGAAGAATACATGCCTATTTGTCTTCTTGGGCATAGTTTTGGTATGGTTTGGTCTGACAGTGTTGGGCGTGTTCCGACGATTCGATAATTGACACGTGTTAGAATAGGAAGCAGCAACTTCAGGCCGTTTTCCTAAACTAATTTTTAACTTTTTGGAAGTGTCATATAGTCTAGTATAGTCAGATGTGAGTGATTCTAATCTGACCTGTGCACACTGGAGACTCTTTCTCTCCTTAGATAGGTCTTTCTTTAACTGGATAATAGTTTGATTTTTTTCTTCGGATAGCTTAACAGTCTCGTGTAACAATAACTTAATAGATGAAAGCTCACCAGACTTATTTAAAGAGTCATTATCTCTAACATGATCTAGTAGGTCGATAAGTTTTCCTATTTCACCTTTGTACTCTTTGAGTACCTTCTTAGAGGTTTCATATTTACTACGTAGTTTTCTATAATCATTTAGCAGGTCACTGAAAGCCTCTTCTAGTTGCTCAAAGTTGAAATCATCATAAGGGTCAAATAGAGGATTAGTGATTACCAGATCGTAAGCCATCAAGCATACATTTGCAACATCATCTGATTGTTCGTCTTCTGAGTCGC
Organism: Iris pallida; assembly: GCA_029216955.1. Lineage (NCBI taxonomy): Eukaryota > Viridiplantae > Streptophyta > Magnoliopsida > Asparagales > Iridaceae > Iris > Iris pallida. The sequence continues at coordinate 2,011,335 of JANAVB010015400.1, read as the reverse complement.
TGGCTTCACTTTTATGCCATATGCTTGTGTTGGTGTACTTCCTTGATGTAGATTTCTTCAGGTAGCCTTTATCATATTTGCTATTTTTCTTTGATGATGATGCTGTTGGACAGTCTTTCTTCATGTGTCCTTTCTTCTTACATCCGTAGCAAATATGATCTTCCTCGTTGTTGTTGTTGCTGTCTTTTGTTCTCCTGTTAAATCTCATGAACTTCTTAAATTTTATTACCAAAAGAGCTTGATCTTCAGAATCGGAGTCACTGTCATCAGAGTCGTCTTCGACAGTTCTTCTATGTTGAGCCTTGAGAGCGATCGACTTCTCTGACTTCTTTTTTGGTGTAGCATCTTCAAAGTCTTGAAGTTCTACGTCGTGAGTGAGTAGCTTACCCATGAGTGTTTCCAGAGACATTATTGAGAGGTCGTTCCCTTCAATGATTGCTGTAGCCTTTGGGATCCAGTTCTTTGTAAGAGCTCGTAGAAGTTTGCGAATCTTCTCATGGTTACTGTAATCCTTGCCTAGTGAAGACAGAGGATTTACAATATCCAAGAATCTTGTAAACATTTGAGTGACTGATTCACGTGGCTTCATTTTGAACGCATCGTACTCCTGAGTAAGTCTGCTGATCTTTGACTCATTGACTTGTGTTGTTCCTTCGTGGGTTACTTCGAAAAGTTTCCACACTTCGCTTGATGTTGTGCAAGTAGACACCCTATTGAATTCAGTTCTGTCTAAAGCACAAAATAGAGCGTTAATAGCACGTGCGTCAAGACTGGCCTTTTTCTTTTCCTCCTTTGTATATTTGTCATGGGGTTTTTCAACTAAAACTCCATCAACATTTATACGAAGGGGCTTTTTATAGCCATCAATAACTACAGACCATAAGTCAAAATCAAAAGATTTCAGAAAGAAACTCATATGTGTTTTCCAATAGGTGTAATTTGTGCCGTCAAATAGTGGAGGTCGGTTTGTGGCTTGGCCTTCACTTGTGAATTTCACAGTTGCCATGTGTAATGCTGTGATCTATAAAATAATTGAATATAACTACAATTTTACCTTACTTTACCTGTATAATCCGCTCTGATTCCAATTGTAGGAACAAAATCGTAAAGTAGAATACTCTAGAGGGGGTGAATAGAGTAGGCAGCAGAATATTGCTAATTAAAAATCTCGTTAGCAGTTAGATCACAGATATAAAAATAATCACAAAGTAAATGACAGTAAAGAAAAAGTGATCAGAAGGCAAACGAAAACACCAAAATTTATACTGATTTCCCTCTTGTGAGGACTAGTCCAGTCGGAAGAACTCTAGCTTCCAGTTGAATCTACTATTGGAAAACCCCACAAGTTTTCATACGAAGTCCTTGTAACTTCTACAAACGCGAGCTTTGATACGAAGAACTCGACCAACTTCAATTGTGAAGAGTTATTTCTTCAATCAAGTCTCTGATTACAACCGCTCTAAAACTTCTAGACCGCACTGTACTGGTAAATCGACTAGAGGATTGTAACTGGCTTGGGATTTGAAAATATAAGCTTTTGAAAACTCTTTGGAGAAAATGTTAGCTTTAGAAGAGAAGAGATTGAAAGTGAATTGGTGTTTTAAAATGATCGAAATCCTTCTCTATTTATAGTTTTTCCAAAGACAGAACTCTGACAGAATTCGGGCAGAATTCGGACAGAACTCTTTGTAACAAACCGCAACTGAAGGGTAACCAAGTTTAAAATTAAACGTTCACATAACGTTCAACTTGGCCGAACTCTGGCCGAACTCTGGCCGAGTTCTGCTAGGGTTCTGCCAGTTGATTATGAGAAAAATCATTTTGGCTTTTTGAAAATCCTTTAGAAGCTTTTTGTAAAATAGGTGTTTTTCAAAAATATAGGTCATTTTTAAAAGGATAGGGTGATTTTGAAAAACGATTCCGGACAGCCTATTTGCCAGTACGACTTGGTGTACAATGTATTCCTAGACTCAATAAAATGAAAAATTATATTGCTTTGACGGAGATATATTTGGATTGGCAAACAGCTTCAGTCTTGAACATCGTAGATATCCATCGTTGAGCAGTGTCCAAAACGTCATAGGTAAACATCTGAATTATCTTGCATTTATATCAAGATAGAGTTTGATCAATTATTAAAATCAGGTTTGACCATGACCAATGGGCCAACAAGCCCACAGCTCAGGGGGAGATACTTACCTACAGCAGGCGAGAGAAGCAACTTGCAGGACCAGTTCCTACAGTGCCAGCTCTAAGTCCCTTGCCTACGCCCGTCTTGACTCCTGAGACACCTACACTACTACCTTCCCCTTCAGGTGATATCCTTCCTTCTCCTCCTCTCCAACCATCATCAGTATGGAGGTCCACTCGCCGCAATGCAGGAAAACCTCCTGATAGATATAGTTGGGACCATGCTAAATTTGTCTCATATGATCATATCTCTTCTTCTCATGGAGCTTTTATTGCATTATTGGATAGTGTTACTGTACCTAACAATTGGAAGATAGCCAAGAATAATCCAAAGTGGAAAGCAACGATACACGAGGAGTTGGAAGCTCTTGAGAAGAACCGAACTTGGGAGCTGGTAAGACAGCCAGAAGGGAAGAGAGCAGTCATATACAAGTGGGTTTTCACTGTGAAGCAGACCCTAGATGGATAGGTTGAGCGCTACAAAGCTCGACTGGTAGAAAAATAATACAGTCAGACGTATAACATCGACTATGACGATACCTTTGCACTAGTGGCGAAGATGAGTACTGTCAGGACCTTTATCTCTCTGGCAGCCAATGGAGGATGGAAGCTACACCAACTGGATGTAAAGAATACATTTCTTCATGGAGATCTAGTAGAGGAGGTGTACATGGAGATACTACCAGGATTTGGCACCAATCAGACAGAAGGCAAAGTCTGCAGGCTGAAGAAGTCCCTCTTTGGACTGAAGCAGTTTCCTCGAGCGTGGTTTGACATGTTCAGGAGAGCAATGATAGGGATAGGATATCAGCAGATTAATATTGATCATACTGTGTTCTTTAGACGAAGTGGAGGCCACATCACCATACTTGTGATGTATGTGGTTGATATGATTATCACAGGCGATGATAAGCAAGAGATCGCCCAACTCAAGGGGAAGCTTAGCAAGGAGTTCGAGGTGAAGGATCTTGGCCCTCTTCGATACTTCTTTGGGATTGAGATTGCTCGAGATACAGAGGGAATTGTTCTTCCTCAGGGGAAGTACGCACTGGACCTGCTTACGAAAATAGGGATGATGGAATGTAAACTAGCTATGACACTGATAGACCAAAAGTTCAAACTGGATGCTGAAGCCGGAGAACCAGTTGACCGGGATAGATATATCAGAGATTGGTGGGCAAGTTGATCTACTTGAGCCATATCCGACCTGATATCAGCTTTGCGGTCAGGGTAGTGAGCCGCTACATGCATGACCCCCGGAAGGGTCATATGGACGCAGTGTACCAGATTCTGAGGTACTTGAAGGGAGGCCCCGGAAAGGGACTAATTTTCAGAAGGAATAATCATGTGAGCATCGAGGGTTATTATGATTCTGACTGGGCTAGCCGTGCTGACGATAGGAGATCCACCTCGGGATACTGCATATTTGTATGAGGTAACTTGGTCTTTTGGAGGAGTAAGAAGCAGTCAGTGGTGGCCAGATCAATAGCTGAAGCAGAATATAAAGCTTTGGCCTAGGGAGTCACAGAGTTATTGTGGTTGAAGAATATGCTGATGGAGCTGAAGCTGGACCAGGGAGCTAAGATGAAGCTATGGTGTGACAATCAGTTAGCTATTAGTGTCACGATCCGCTACCCAAATTGTTGGACCGGGTCAAGTCATGTCCAGCCTACGCTTGAGATAAAGCGTAGTAAGCTGTTCTATAGATAACAAGGTAAGACTAAAATGTGCTAACAGTTCTAGAAGTAATAAAGAGTCATAAATGCTCCAAACATAAAAGTCATCTCATATAATAGTAAGTCCAAGTACAAGTTCAAAATGTAAAGCTGGATACAAGTCCAGTCACAAAATACATAGTCTAATACATGACTACTCTCAAAAGTCTAAAATATAAATAGACAACTAGACGAGTTTCCCAGCAGGTACATCCTCGTAAGACAAAGCCTGGTCCTCGGCAGTAACTCCATAATATGAATCACAGAGCAACTCCTCCTCAGTAAGTATACCTATAACGTTATCCTGTCAGGACGGGAGCAAGTGCTGATTTTAACAAACTAAATATACGAAGCATGAACATAAGTGTAATAAACTGGAATCATGGCATATCATAGTTTAATTGGTTCTTTTTAGAAATGGCAACATATATTTTAAGAGTTTAAAACCGTAGCATGTACGTGAATCGGTCAATAGGTGAATAGGATGTACATCGGTACATATCAAGTTTTTCTAGCATGCACATACGTGCACGAACGACATCGGTGTAAATCCATACACAAATGCGAGATCAGAACATACGACAAAGTTACATATAGAATGTTACCGTGCGCGGTAAATACATACGGAGAAGGGGGTCGTGATCACATACACTACTAACAGTTTCCCATTAACCCATTATTTAAACATGTGAGAGATATAAAAACTGCCCTAAACATGGTAGAGACTGAAAGTAATACAACATGTAAAGTTTTAACTTGCTACCCCAAGGATCAGCATTTAACATGGTTGGAAAATCACAGTTTATTGTTATAGCAGTATGTAAAGTTCGTAGAAGTACTTGCCTTTAGCAAAGCAAAATAGCAATAAAAATGCTATAGATGCCTGGTGACTCATCACTGTAGAAATAAATACATAAACTTAGTTTTTACACTAAGTTAAACACTATAACACTAGTGGTGCAACACGATTTTCTGACTGGACACCTAGCCAAATGATGACTTTAGCATAGGAGACCAGTGTGGGGTGACACAATACCCTAACTAACTTTCTAGGGCCTTTACACTAGTGCGGGGTGAGGTCCAATATGTCTATAACTCAAAACAACACAAAACATTGAAAGTCGTAATTATTCAATAAATAAATCAAACTGTACACTATGTTCCAACAATTTTTGAGATAGACAAAAAGCTCAATTTTACATAAAATAAAGTACCAAAATGATCCTTGTTAATTATAGAAATTTATACTAATTTGTCTGGAATTTATAAACCCTCATAAATATTTATTAAAAATCAGCAAACATATATATACTGAAAATGAGTTCTGTTTTCCTATTTTTATAAAATACCAAAAGTACTTACTAAATTCTGGAAAAACTATAATAAATTATCTAAATTAACATAGTATTTAAATACAAATTTTCCCAGATTTTTATAGTATTTAAAATAAATACAAAAATTTAAAAACAGCAAGCAACAGTTTCTGGAAATTAATTAATTAATTATTTACTATTTTGTCCAGAGTGGTCGGGTCGAACTCGGCCCAGAGGGGTCGGGTCTCAGCGCGGTCGGGCTGGCCAGGGGGTCAGCCCGAGCCATCTGTTAGAGATTGGGTTAGGGTTAGTTTTATTTAGGTTTTAGGTTAACGGGTTTTAAACCCGATAGCCAAACTTCGTGTCCTGACTGTTTGGGACACGAAGAACGGCTGAGTCCCCGTGTCTTGGTCATTCACGACACGCATGGGTCGAGTTTGTCGTGTCCAAACTCACCATCGCGTTGCGCGTGTCCTGGCGAGTCACCTAGGTGAGTATGAGACACGCACGACACGGTTTTAAAGCTGTTACCTACGTGTCCGGTCGCTAGGGTTCAAAATCGAAGGGCTCTCGACGGATAGAGGCATCGTGGTCGCGACGCTCGGGTGGCGCTGCACTCGGCTGGCCTCGACGAACATGGTGGTGGTGGCTGGGGAGGTGGCGCTGGGGTAGTCACCGGAGTTAGGGTTCAGGCGTTGGGAAATGGGGGAGACGGTGGTCGTGGTGGTCGAAAATTAGTCTAGGGTTAGGGTTTTGGCCTGGGAGGTGTTTATAGGGGGAATAGGTCGGTCGAAGTCGGTTAGGTCGGTGTCGGCGTGGCGGTCGCAGCTCGTCGTGGTCGTCGGGGGCAGTTGGCCCGAACGTTGGGGGGGTGATGGTGGTTTTACAATTAGGACCCTAGGTTTTAGAAAATGGCAGATAGGTCCCTCCCCTAAACTAATGCAAAAGGGAATTTGTAAAACATAATTAAAACAATTCACTAATTTGCAAACTGCTATAATAACAATTTGACAAATTGTATAATAATATTAAAACAAATTTAAATATTACAAAACGATATTAAAACAATTCAGTTTATTACAAAATGATATATTTTGATTTAAAAATTATTTAAAAATTCTAGAAAAATTCCTAATAATTATATTAATTTATTTTAAACACATAAATGCTATTTAATATTATTAAAATATTATTTTAAAATTTAGGGGCTTACAATTAGTACTACCAACAATCCAGTACAGCATGACATGACCAAGCATATCGAGATTGACAGATTCTTCATCAAAGAAAAGCTGGATAGTGGACTACTAGAGCTGGGCTATGTTCCAACCAAAGATCAGGTAGCAGAAGGACTAACCAAGGGGCTTAGCTCTGTCAGCATGATGAGAGGATGTGACAAGATGAGCTTAGTGAATATCTTTCGTCCATCTTGAGGGGGAGTGTTGGAATATCCTATTGGTATTTTTGGTATGTTGGAATATGTGTTGGAATATCCTATTAGTATATTTGGTATGTTGGAATATGCCATAGGATATTCCTATAGAGAGTTAATGTAATGAGAATATGCCATAGGATATTCCTATAGAGAGTTAATGTAATGAGAATATGCCATAGGATATTCCTATAGAGAGTTAATGTAATGAGGAGGTTGTAAGGCTATAAATAGCCAAGAGATTACCAATAAAATATAACAACTATTTTCTACATTAGTCTCTCTCTCACATACATTGGTATCACTATACACTTCTATACGCAACCCCCATCTAGAGCCAACAACTCAGCAGCTATCCAAACAGGACTGGGTGCAGATCTACTGTGTATCAAACTTATCTTTTTTTTATTTATAAAAATATGGATTACATTAATTATTTTAAAAAATAATATCCATAATTAGTGGAATTTATATTTTTTTTAGAAAAATAACATGTACACAATAATTAGAGACAACAAATATGCTCTTATGAAGATGTTCATAAAATCATTTTCAGATTGATTTTAGGTTGGATGAAAATGACATATGACAACTCTTGCTAGTTTTGGTGGGTAAACAAAAATATACTCATCTAAACACACAACAGCTGTTTGGATAACATGTATAGTTCATAGAAAGTACGAGACTTCTTATTTATTGGAATTACAATACATATGCTTTTAAATTTAATATAATATTTTTTTACTGAAACAAATTTTAATATTTGAATATATAATATTTTAGTGTAGGTTTAGATGATAAATATGAAGGAGGTGGTCACAATAATAATAAAATTAATTGTATAACTAAATTATTTAAGTATTAATAGTAATTATATAACTAAACTATCAACTTATTTAGTAATAGGTATATAACTAAATTTTCTAATTAAATTTGTAATAGTTTATTAATAGTAATTATTTAACTTCTCCAAATTAAGGATTAACAACTAATATCACCAAATTATTTAAGTATTAATAGTATTTATATAAATAAATTATTTCACTTTTAAGTATTAACTATATAACTAAATTAGTAATAATTTATTAATACTAATTATTTAACTTCTTTAAATTAAATATTAACGATTAATATCACAAAAAATACTAAGTAATAATAATGTATCAAATAATAATACTTTGATACTTAATTGCTATCTTATTTTAATTAGTTAATATTAGTAACATTGATCAAATAAGTACTTATACTAATTATTTAACATACTAAAAATTAATATTTAATATTAATATGATTTTATACTTTAATTAAAAAAAACTTAACTCCCACTTTTGTCCATTTTTACTAAAAAAGTATGGAAATGGTGTCCCCTCTTTCTCATATGAGATAAGAGAAGACATGACCTGGAAAATAATGATGTCTCCATGTTCTTGTCCCCTCTTCCATCTTCATCCAAACATTTGAAGTTTAAAAATGGATCAAAAGTCATCCACTTTCACACTTCTACATCTCACTTTCAGAAAACCAAATAGTTTCTAAGAGTAGATTCTTTTTCACTGCAATTAGATCTTTGTTTTTAATATTATTAAGTCATAATTAGTAATAACTAAAACTAAAAATAATAATTAGTAGTTAATATAACTAAATAATTATCTGAAAAATAGTACTAAGTAATTACATGTTAATAATTAACTGATAAATAGATTAATACAAATAATTAATATTAAAAAATTAGTAATGCCTAGCTAATATGTGATTAAATAAGATAATTCACTGATAAAAGATTTTCTTAAGATGTCCGGTGATACGCACAGGACATTGTGCATGCTACATTGCATGTCTTTTGGGCTCGTTGTCCCCAACTTCCACCATTTTTATAAATGAAAAGAATAATACGTCCCTATGGCACGATCCACTGATCTTTCACCACCCAGTCAGGGCCTTATGCCTCTCCTCGGTAATCATAAGGGTCACTCGAGTTCGACACTAATAAAAGATTTAATCAGTAATAGATAGATAATTAATATTAATTATTATATAGCAATAATAAATTGTGATTTTCATGAAATATTTTTAAATTAATTATTAATTAATAATAAGCATTTAAGATAATTAAGTGATATATCATCATGTTACTTAGATAATTAATGTGCTAACAAATAAACATTAAGATAATTAAAAAAATACTAAATAACCAATAATAAATAATTAATCTGATTTAGTAATTATAATAAATATTATTTAATTGTTTATTAATTTAATAAGTAGACTATTAATTGTAACTTAATAATACTACAAGAATTTTATTTTATACATCACTAGTGAAATAACTGGAGTCCAAAATTTTCATAGGCAGTTATGAATGTTTGTTGTGTCCATGGATTGGTGTTGTGGGCTTAGTGTCATACATGCCCAATTTTTTTTCAGTGTAACAAGTGACAACAATTCACCATCGTTGGTGTAGTTATTGACTCAACTGAAGGTGTATAAAATATAAATTTTAATATTATAATCTTCCACTTCCTTCGATATAGCCAATCCAAACAAATTTTTGGAAGAAAGTGGAGAGAAAAAAGTGAAGAAGAGTTCATGGACCTATTCAAGTAGACTTCCATTTTTCCCACCTACTTCACATTTCTTACTATATAAATAGTGTCACATCTTAAGTGTGAGAATGGGTTGTCACACAATGCTCCCAAAAAAGTTTAAGTTAAGAAATATGACAAGACCAACTATATAAACGATGGAAAATCCGGTCTAAGGTATGGAGTCATAGAGTTCCACACTAGTACCTTTATGTTACAAGAGGGTCATGTAGTTTCACTTCCCGTTCCAAAATTTGGTATTTTGTAGGTTTTGATACAATAATTTTCTTTTCTGGATCTTTTCTGTATTTTATACCGATACTATATCATGTACTCTACACTCCGTGTACATGTACCTGATACAGGACCAATATGTCTAGTTTATTTCTTGATAATTGGTTTTGATTTTTTTTTTGTTAGTGTCTCGAGAGTTGTATGGACCGATCGCACGTAGGGTAATAGATTTGTCAAAAAAGTATAGTTAATATAACTAGATTTGGATTTTAGTTTTCGATAAGGTAATTATATTAGAGACTATCCTAGACCCCTTATATAGACTCTTGACATTGCCAGACCTATACTAGGCCCCGTACATAGACTGGTATACCTAGAAAAAACCCAAACATAGGATTTTTTCCTGAGCATATATTGCTTTGTTAATATTCTTTCAATATACCGACTGTATTATGTCATTTTTCTATTCAGAGACAATTAAGCCAGTCAGCCTTGCTGGCTAGACTTCTCTCTTAGCCATTGGTCCATTGGTTTAATTGTGGAGGGCTAGGATTAGTTGGGGGGTTTGGATCAATGACATGATATCCATCTAGTGGATCCAACTCACCTCTCTCTCTCATATATATATATATATATATTATATATATATATATATATATACTCTTATTTTCTCTCTCTTTACTCTCCCAAAAACTACTGTAGCCTTATCTTCTCCTCCTCCTCCTCCTCTTTTCATCTCTTCTTCCCTCATTCCTTTTGGATCTTAGGAGCAGTCTAGGAGCTCAAGGAGGCCCTTAAAGGCTGGCTTGTGGTTCCTAAACCCATCATATGGCACGTCCCTCGTCCGATTGATCGAACACGAGTTATGAATGCGGCCATTATAGGTCATGACATCGGTCGTAGTACGTTGTTCTAGACCTCAATAATCGCCAAATACTCATAATAATTAATCTTGCTCAATCACAGAAACTAAGAAGAAAATAAAATCCAGCACACATATGATCACCACAGTCCACTAGTAAAGTTTTATAGTACTCATATAATGCCTAATTTTTGAAGACAAATCTAGTAAAATAATCATACATATCATCTGATACATCAAAAGATTAAATCCAAATTTCTAAATCTTTTAAATATCATCGTTTGATCAAATACCCTTTCTGTCATCATCTTTATATCAACTATTTAGTTAGGATTGGAACAGACTACAACTATAACCATGAACTTAATACATAATAAAGCTGAGAAGTGCAAATGTTACACTAAAAGTATAATGAACATGAACTAACCTCCAATACCAGAACTCATGCAATCATTGAAATCATGGACAAGAAAACCATTAAAAATCTTGAATAAAATATTATTTTTGGTATGTGATTTACTGGTTACTACAAGTATAATAAAGGTACGGTTTAATCATACCTGAAGTGTATGATTAGGCTATCTAAAATACCTAGCTAGCAAGTTGGATTTGATCACATATGTACTTAGTATTTTCCCTCCCCAATACCATAAGCAGACAATACTCACAATATGGTACAAGCAATTTCGTGCCTAATATGAATCATGAATATAAGCATTTACTAGGTAAAGAGACACATCATAATGTATTTGCCTTAGGTCCAAACCTTGTTGAAGTTGTGCCTAATACAGACCTATTTAAAGTATAATACTCCATTATAAAGCCTATAGATTAAATTCCTAAATAAGTCTCTTCTAATATTTTATTCTTAGCTATATGTCTCTTAAGTCAAGAGCCTAATTATGAAATCTATTTCCAATGTTGTGCCCAACCTACGTTGATTCTTATTCATCATTCTAAAATAACTTAAGCTCAAAGTCACAAAGACCCATATCATTATTTATTAAAGCTTATCTATATTGACTCAATTACCCACCAAAAACTATTATTGAATCTTCTTTATTTAAAGGGTCCAAAGGCCCATTACTTACTAATAAAAGAAGTCCACTTTAATAGTTTAAACCCAATATTGATTTAATATAATTTCTTTTTATTAAGATAGACTAAAACCACACCAAAATCCTCTTAAGCCTATAAACGTAAAAGTTTGGTCTGAATGATATTTGAATTTTTGTTATCAAACCCACATATGTTTCGTCCATCATGTTTAATTCCCTTAACTGAAAATAAGCCCAAAAGTTTACTTCATCCTCAGCCCATATATAGTGAAAATCCAATGTTTAATTATTTCATTGAACCCCCAATTATGGTTTACTATGCAAGCAAAAAATGAAATTATTTTATGGGTTATTTACACTGACACCCCATATATTTTGTGTTTATTATGCGGACCTCTCCTAGTTTAAAAATAAATACGCTGACACACCCTATATTTTGTGTTAAATACATGGACCACCCCAAAGTTTTATAATTTATGTAAATGATTTTACACTGACCATCCCTACTCTAAAAAAATATAAAGGGCAGGGGGTGTCAGTATATTTATTTTTAGACTAGGGGAGGTCCGCTTAGTAAATACAAAGCATAGGGGGTGTCAGTGTAAATAATCCTTATTTTATTTTATTAACAGCCCAACTAAGTTTACTTAATAAGTTTGATTTCTTTAGAAGCCAGGAGCCCTTTTGAATAAATCCCATGCCGAACATAATATTAGTCATTAATTCTTATAGGCCCAATCTCGGCACAATATCTATTCTTTTATCAATTCATCAACTTAAAGCCCATGAAGCAGTTAAGTCCTAATATAGGCTTACTACTCTACGTAATAGTGTAAGTCCTCTAAATTTTGGGATTTATTTTTAAATTATTTAATAGACTTTCTGAGAGTCTATTTCGGTTCGATAAATTATATCGATCCAAAACTAGTCCAACAAGTTTTGATAGAGTCTAATTTAGGTTGCCTAACCTAATACATTCATTTTAGATTAATTTTTATCCATTAGTATGCATCCATATTGGATTCACCGATGTCGCCTTGAAAGGTGCAGCGCATCCAATAATCACTTTCCTATTTTGGAAATCCACTCAATCTTTTAGATGCACCTATACATATCATTTGATATGGACCACCAAAACTAACCAAATCTTTCCTAAAGCAACTCCTATGAAACCCTAATCCATTAACCCTCAAATCTTTATAAATATGCATATATGGTCGGCCATATATTTCTCTCCGACCCCAAAACTGAGCCCTCTTCATAGGCCTAGGCCGACAGCCCCTAGCAGTTGCACCTTCCTTCCGACCTTCGTTTTTCGTGCCACCACCTCCACGATGACCCTAAGAGACCCCATCTTCAACACTATCAAGTTCTGGAGGAGTCTCATCTACTTTTTTGGTCGTTTGAAGGCCAAACTTGAAGGTTATTTCCAATTGTAATGAAAATTCTGAACCCAGGTTTGACATCTTTGCATATAGATTGCATCTATTTTATTGGTCTTTTTGATGCGAAACCAATTCTAACACGTACCCCTACGTGTCATCTTCCATCTCCAAGAGCCAGCTCACGTGGATCCACTTTGCTTGTCCGTAGCCCTCATTACACGAAAGTTGGTCCAGACCAAACCTATTTCGGTGCACGATTGATTTTGGCTACTTGCGGAGCTTTCGACCTCAAACAAAATATTGGTAATGATCCTAACATCTTACTCTATCATCCTAATATGCTCGTTTGTGATGTCATTTTTATATTTTTGTACATCTGTTTCTACAAATTATTGAACCTAGAAATCTATTGAATCTACTATTGTTTTCAAACTCTAAACTTCGTGGTATTATTCCATGGTGCGTATCATGAACTCTTTGATATAAAATCATTTTATAATATTTTTTAATTTATTTTAGAATTTAAATCTATTAAATTTCTATTTATTTTTGGTTCCTATCGGATTGACATGTTGGCTAAGTTGTGCTACTAGATTAGTATAGTAGTTAGATACATGATTTCTAGTATATATTATAGTTAACCAATGTTTTAAAAATATTTTAAATAAATATTCCAGAATTAAAGTAATATATTTTTATTTTATAAAATTATTATTTTGTCATGGTGAGTTTACACTATATATATTAGATATGACTACATATATGGTTATGTATTAGTTTAGCTAGAATATGCCGAATTAAGACTATATATGGTATGGTTATATATATATATATATATATATATATATATATATATTTATATATATATATATATATATATATATATATATATATATATATATATATAGTGTGTGTGTGTGTGTGTGTTATGACATCGAGATGTCATTGATTGGTCGTTTTTATTATTTATTAGGAATTTGTGATGGTGTGACCGAGGATACCGGAGTTGGACCCTTGTATGCACATTTGGAGACTACATGCAAGTGTACCTTGCAAATATAGAAGCATAAAAATTGCTCGAGCTCAATCACGCCCGAACAACATCAGATACGGTGTAGTTAGGGCCAGAGACATCCAGAGGGGTAAGGCCCGTGATTTTTGGCTATTATTTTTAATTTTTTAATTTATATGGTTATTTAATATTAAACTATATTTTATAACCAATATTGACTATAGAAGTACTTTACCGTACCTTTGATTTTTGAAACACAATAATTATCAATATTTCAAATCTAGTTCCATATTTGTAATCTAGACGAGTCCATCTTCATTTTGATATATCATGTCCCTCTCAAACATGTTCTCTTTTACTACATATTTCTTGCACAACTTTATGGTCAAAATAGTCATTTTAGCCATTACCGTAAAACTCAATGTATTTTCCAATCTCGATTTGAGGCCCAAATTAGATCCTATCATTTTGGCCCAATATATAGTTTTGACCTATTTTGAGTCTACTACACACATGTAATAGTGTCCCACTCAATTGAGTTCCCGTATGCTATTTATTTTCAAATGGCACAGATCCATTAAGTACTTTTCAGAGTCAATTTTGATACCGTAAAGCCTATAGGCATAGAACTAGTCCAATTAGCCTTGGTTAAGCCTATAATGTAGTGCTCCATCCCTATATTATATCCTATTTCCCGTCCACGGGGTACGCGATAAAGGAACACTGTCGCTATCGATTTGGTCGGAACATCGGGATCGATTGAACGGGACTGATTGAATTAAGATCCTTTTCTCATTATGGAATGGCTTCTTCAGAATAAAGTCCCATGTTCAGTGGGTTGCGCCTTGAGGATGGACTATGCGGCTGAGTCGGGAGAGACCGTTGTTCTGCTTTTTATGTCGTACTTGCTTCTTTGGCTTTGGTCTTCTGAATGTGTTTTCATAAATATTTTCGATGGTTTTCATGGCTTACGTTTTTGAACTTCACATTTCATATCTAACTTATTTAATAGGACAGTGTTCTAATCAGTTCCTTATACAATTTCTGGTGATCGTGTAGGTGCCGTCTAAGCACAACCAACCGGTCTCTCGCCTCAATCAAAATCAAAGTGAGTGGCTGACCATCTTTCCCCTTCACCCTCTGGTTTTAAATCTATCATAAAACATAAAGGAGATATGCTTGTTTTTATAGTGTTGAATCAATAAATTGTGGCATAATTCCTCACAAACACTTGATATAGAAAAGCTATAACATGAAACTGATGCATGCTTTCTTATGCCATATTTATTATAGATCTCTGCGTACTCTCTGTGCTGTTGTGTTTAGGATAACCTTATGACTTGCCTTGTGCGGACGCAACTTAGATTCGCACGACATCATGCCCGGGAGACGACTATCGATTCTATCAAATTGAGACGTGACATATAATAGATTGTCATAATTAATTAAGATGATTTTACATTAATTTTTAATAGTTTTGTACAGCCATAAAGGATTTTGTGCCAACTCACTATTGACTTTCCAAATATAGATACTCAATATTAACCCATAGATTCATCAGTGCCTAGGGGATGATTAGTTGTCAAACTCTAGTCCAACTAACTTAGTGGAGCCCATCCTAGGTTGCCAAAACCTAATAGACCTATATTTGATTGATTTTTATCAATTAAATGGGGAAACCAAGAGATACACCTTGCCATATTTATTGATTGGAGGCCTAAAACTAAACCAAATCAATCCAAACAAAATCTCACATAACCCTAACATATAAAACTCATATAAGTTTTATATTTTTTCATCCATAACTAGCCACCACCATCTCCCCATCCTTCAAAACTGAAACCCCTCCCAATCCCTTTAGCCGACAGCACCAAACAGCAGTTCAGACCCCTTCTCGACCTTCCGTGATGCTCCATGAATATTCGTTGTGAAGCTAACGTGACCATATACCAGCCTATCAACTCTCCACATGTACACAACCACTTCTAGTGCCCCAAAATAGTCCTATAAGTCAGCCAATTCTAGCAGCACAATTCTGTACAAACCAGCAGGTTGGACATCTTCCTCGACATATTTCATATATTTTTTGATGTTTGTTTCTTGCGAAAACAAAACTAACGGAAAGATATATGTATATTTTTCATGTCACATTGGCCATTCACATAGTTCCAAACAGTTTGTTTTGGGCGTTTGTTTTGCTACAGGGTGTTCAGACTAAACTAAATCTTTCGTATGCAAGTTCTCGGCCACTTCCGGACCACTTCGCCCTTCCTATATTTTTGGTAAGAATTTAGACATCCTAAGCTTTCCATTGAATATATCTTTGCAGCATTTTACTAAGATTTACTATTTTTATAAAATTTGGATTTGTCACCATAATGTCGGAACACCGAAAACTCTTAGATTCTATGTTCCAAATGCTTCGAAATTTTATGGGACTTGTCCAAAATAATTGTTGTGCATGTTTTGATAAGAAAACATATTTTATACTATTTTTTTAGAATTAAAATTTATAGAAAATTTGTTGTTTCGTGTACAAAACTATGAAACGAGTATAAGTATATTGATGTAGAATCAATACAAGACTTGTATACTTGTTATTTCTATGAATAAAATATATTTACTATTATTATAGAATATTTATACTTATTTTTTCAGAATTAAATAAGATATTTTTATGTTATTAAAATATAACTTTTATAGGTAGATTCAATGTTATATATGTTATATTGAGTAGGATAGTTAAAGCGACTAGTTTGGTATATATAAATTATTATGGTCTATATAAGGTAAGTCCATATATAGTAAGTTAGTAGTGTGATAATAATAGTAGAATATTTATGTAGGTGTACGTTGTTGGCCCATTGGTCATGGTCAAACCTGATTTTAATAATTGATCAAACTCTGTCTCGATATCAATACAAGTCAATTCAGATGTTTACCTACGACGTTTTGGACACTGCTCAACGATGTATATCTACTATGTTCAAGATCGAAGCTGTTTTCCATTCAGAATGTATTTCCTTCAAAGCAATGTAATTTTTTATTTTATTGAGTCTATGAATACATTATACACCAAGTCGTACTGGCAAATAGGCTGTCCGAAATCGTTTTTCAAAATTGCCCTATCCTTTTAAAAATGACCTATATTTTTGAAAAACATCCTTTTTACAAAAAGCTTCTGAAGGACTTTTCAAAAAGCCAAAATGATTTTTTTCAAATTTAACTGGCAGAACCCTAACAGAACTCGGCCAGAGTTCGGCCAAGTTGAACGTTATGTGAACGTTTGATTTTGAACTTGGTCACCCTTCAGTTGCTGTTTGTTACAAAGAGCTCTATCAGAGTTCTGCCCGAATTCTGTCAGAATTCTGTCTTTGGAAAAACTATAAATAGAGAAGGATTTCGATCATTTCAAATAACTAATTCACTTTTAATCTCTTCTCTTCTAAAGCTTACATTTTCTCCAAAGAGTTCTAAAAGCTTCTATTTTCAAATCCCAAGCCAGTTACAATCCTCTAGTCCATTTGCCAGTATGGTACGGTCTAGAAATTTTAGAGCGGTTGTAATCAGAGGCTTGATGGAAGAAACAACTCTTCACAATTGAAGTTGGTCGAGTTCTTCGTATCAAAGCTCGTATCTGTAGAAGTTGCAAGGACTTCGTATAAAAACTTGCAGAATTTTCCAATAGTGAATTCAACTGGAAGCTAGAGTTCTTCCGACTGGACTAGTCCTCACAAGAGAGAAACTAGTATAAATCTCGGTGTTTGCGGTTGCCTTCTGATCACTTTTCATTACTGTCATTTATTTTTTGATTATTATTATATCTGTGATCTAACTGCTAACAAGATTTTTTAATTAGCAATATTCCGCTGCCTACTCTATTCACCCCCCTCTAGAGTATTCTGTTTTACGATTTCGTTCCTACAATTGGTATCAGAGCAGGCTCTCCATCTAGAGGTATTATATTCTGATCCCAATTGTTCCTACAATTGGTATCAGAGCGGGTTAAACAGGTAAAGCAAGGTAAAATTGCAGTTATATTCAATTATTATATAGATCACAACATTACACATGGCAACTGTGAAATTCACAAGTGAAGGCCAAGACACAAACAGACCTCCACTGTTTGACGGCACAAATTACACTTATTGGAAAACACGTATGAGTTTCTTTCTGAAATCTCTTGATTTTGACCTATGGTCTGTAGTTATTGATGGCTATAAAAAGCCCCATCGTATTAATGTTGATGGAGTTTTAGTTGAAAAACCCTATGACAAATATACAGAGGAAGCAAAAAAAAAAAGCCAGTCTTGACGCACTTGCTATTAACGCTTTATTTTGTGCTTTAAACAGAACTGAATTCAACAGGGTGTCTACTTGCACAACATCAAGCGAAGTGTGGAAACTTCTCGAAGTAATCCACGAAGGAACAACACAAGTCAAGGAGTCAAAGATCAGCAAACTTACTTAGGAGTACGAGGCGTTCAAAATGAAGCCAAATGAATCAGTCACTCAGATGTTTGTAAGATTCTTGGATATTGTAAATCCTTTGTCTTCACTAGACAAGGATTACAGTAACTATGAGAAAATTTGCAAACTTCTACGAGCTCTTACAAAGAACTGGATTCCAAAGGCTACAACAATCATTGAAGGGAACGACCTCTCAATAATGTCTCTGAAAACACTCATGGGTAAGCTACTCACTCACGAGTTAGAACTTCAAGACTTTAAAGATGCTACACCAAAGGAGAAGTCAGAGAAGTCGATCGCTCTCAAGGCTCAACATAGAAGAACTGTCAAAGACGACTCTGATGACAGCAACTCCGACTCTGAAGATCAAGCTCTTTTGGTAAGAAAATTCAAGAAGTTCATAAGATTTAACAGGAGAACAAAAGATAGCAACAGCAATAACGAGGAAGATCCTATTTGCTATGGATGTAAGAAGAAATGACACATGAAGAAGGACTGTCCAACAGCATCATCATCAAAGAAAAGCAGCAAATATGACAAAGGCTACCTGAAAAAATCTACATCAAGGAAGTACGCCAACACAAGCATATGGCATAAAAGTGAAGCCAGCGACTCAGAAGACGAACAATCAGATGACGCTGCAAATGTATGCTTGATGGCTTGCGATCAGGTAATCACTAATCCTCTATTTGACCCTTATGATGATTTCACCTTTGAGCAACTAGGAGAGGCTTTCAGTGACTTGCTAAATGATTACAAGAAACTGCGTAGTAAATATAAAACCTCTAAGAAGGTACTCAAAGAGTACAAAGGTGAAATAGGAAGACTTACCGACCTACTAGATCATGTTAGAGATAATGACTCTTCAAATGAGTCTGGTGAGCTTTCATCTATTAAGTTGTTGTTACACGAGACTGTTAAGCTATCCGAAGAAAAAGACCAAACTATTATCCAGTTAAAGGAAGACCTATCTAAGGAGAGAAAGAGTCTCCAGTGTGTACAGGTCATATTAGAATCACTCACATCTGACTATACTAGATTATATGATACTTCCAAAAAGTTGGAAATTAGTTTAGGAAAATGGCCTGAAGTTGCTGCTTTCTATTCTAACATGTGTCAATTACCGAATCATCGAAACAAGCCCAACACTGTCAGACCAAACCATACCCAAACTATGTCCAAGAAGACAAATAGGCATACATTTTTCTATACTAGAAAACCAAAACCTACCAATCATGCACCTCACACTACTTTCAACACTCAACCTGCTAAATGTCATTATTATGGCCTCATTGGTCATATATCTTCTGCATATAGAATCAGAAAGTTAGTAGATTTAAATATTTATGCATGGATACCAAAAACTAACTAGTCAGGACCCTACAAGAAATGGGTACCAAGAGTTTCATCTGCAAATTATTTTGTAGGTGGGACCCCCTTCACATGCTAGGAGCAAATAGATCATCGACATCGGTTGCTCACGACACATGACCAGTGACGCTTCATTATTCGCAATACTATCGAAGAGGAATAAAGAAGGATATGTCTCCTTCGGTAATAATTTAAGAGGGTACATAATCGGTATCGGTGACATTGGTAAGGCTCCCTATCCAGTGATTAAAGATGTTTGTCTAGTTACCGAGTTAAAATATAATCTGCTCAACATAAGCCATTTAGCTGATCACGGTTATGGTATTAACTTCGTACTATAATTGATAGTTCAACTGGTAGTACTATATTTGAAGGTATTAGGGAAGACAATATATATGTTTTCTATTTGTTGGAAGATTCTAACAAAGCAGGTAGATGTTTGATGGCCAAAAGCGTGAGAGTCAACTATGGCATATGAGACTCGGTCATGCAAATATGGATACAATTTCAAGACTATCTACAAAGAAGTTGGTACGCAGCTTACCGGATATTTCTTTCAAGAAGGATACGGTATGTAGTGAATGTGAAAAGAACAAAGCTACCAAATCCGCATTCAAATCCAAGAACGCTGTAAGTACCACTAGACCTTTACAACTGTTGCATATGGACTTATTTGGACCAAGTAGAATTGCTAGTCTAGGTGGTAAGTTATATGTATTTGTCATTGTAGATGATTTTTCTAGATATACATGGGTTTATTTTCTTGCACGCAAGAACGATGCATTATCAGAATTCGTCACCTTTTACAAAAAGTACAGAATGAAAAAGGGTTCATGATTACTCGCATTCGTAGTGATCATGGCGACAAATTTGAGAATGCAGAATTCAAGCAATTTTGTGACACACACGGTTATCTGCATGAATTCTCTTGCCCTTGGACTCTGCAATAAAATGGAGTTGTGGAACGCAAGAACAGAACTCTATCTGAAATGGCTAGAGTAATGTTAACTCAGTTTAGTCTACCTAGATACTTATGGGCTGAAGCTGTCAATACATCGTGCTATATTCTCAATAGGGTTCTAATTCGACCTATATCGAAGAAGACTCCCTATGAACTATGGTTTGATAGAACACCAAATGTTTCATATTTCAAGATCTTTGGTTGTAAATGTTTTATTCTTAATACTAAAGATAATTTGAGTAAATTTGATGAAAAGGCCGATGAAGGTATATTTTTAGGTTATGCAGCAAAGAGCAAAGGATACAGAGTCTTCAACAAAAGAACCAAGATCATCGAAGAATCTATCAATGTCAAGTTTGATGAGCTAAATCAACACTTAGACGATGATGACAATGAAGACTTAATCACACCAAGTTCAGCTATTGCAAAACCTTCACACAAAGATGCAGAACCATCACATCAGGCATCCGATGAACCTCCAAGCAAAGAAGTCGGAACTAGCAATCTTGAGACTACACCAAAAGAGATGAGATTCTTGGCTAATCATCCAAAGGACTTGGTAATTGGTGAGATTACCAAGGGTGTAAGTACTCGTTCCTCGAATAAAGATATAGCTTCTTGTGTTGCTTTTGTTTTGCAGTTTGAACCCAAAAATATTGATGAAGCATATAGTGATAATTTTTGGTTAGATGCTATGCAAGAGGAATTAAACCAATTCGAACAGAATCAAGTTTGGAAACTTGTTCCCAAGCCCATTAATCATCCGATCATTGGCACCCGATGGGTATTCCGAAACAAACTGAACAAAAATGGTTTAGTGACTCGTAATAAGGCTCGACTCGTAGCTCAAGGATACAATCAAGAAGAAGGTATCGACTACGATGAGACTTATGCCCCAGTTGCGAGATTAGAATCCATTCGTATGTTTTGTGCATTTGCATATTTTTATAATTTTAAATTTTTTCAAATGGATGTCAAAAGCGTATTTTTAAATAATTTTATAAAAGAAGTTTATGTAGCTCAACCTCCCGGTTTTACTGATTTTAAATTTCCTGAATATGTTTTCAAGTTGAAGAAAGTCTTATACGATTTGAAACAAGCCCCTCGTGCTTGGTACGATCCTCTAAGCTCTTTTCTACTTGATAACGATTTTTTAAAGGAAAAGGTTGACACTACATTATTTATAAAATCTTTGAATAATAATATTCTTTTAATTCAAGTCTATGTAGATGATATTATTTTTGGATCTACTGATGAATCTCTTTGTCAAGAATTTTCAAAGTGTATACAGAATAAGTTTGAGATGAGCATGATGGGAGAGCTGAAATTCTTTTTCGGACTGCAAATCAAACAAACAAACAATGGAACATTCATAAATCAAGCAAAGTACACAAAGGATCTGTTAAAGAAGTTCGACATGGAAGCAGCAAAGCCACTTAGCACTCCAATAGCGACCTCAACCAAGCTTGATATTGATGAACAAGGCAAACCCGTCGACATACATAAGTATCGAGGTATGATCGGTAGCTTGCTATATTTAACTGCTAGTCGACCAGACATTATGTTTAGTGTTTGCTTATGTGCACGCTTTCAAGCTAATCCTAAGGAATCACATTTGTGCGCAGTTAAACGTATCTTTCGATACCTTAAAGGTACTTCTTCTGTCGGCTTATGGTATCCCAAAACTACGTCGTTTGACCTGACCGGTTATTCTGATGCTGATTTTGCCGGATGCAAAGTAGATAGAAAAAGCACTAGTGGTACATTTCATTTTCTAGGAAAATCTCTAGTCTCTTGGTTTAGTAAGAAGCAAAATTCTATTGCATTCTCAACAACCGAGGCTGAGTATATCGCCGCAGGACGTTGTTGTGCACAAATTTTGTGGATAAAGCAAACCTTAGAAGACTATGGATTGCATTTTACACACATACCCATTTTTTGTGACAACACTAGTTCTATTAATTTGACTAAGAATCCAGTATGTCACTCTCGTACTAAACATATCCAGATTAGACATCATTTTCTTAGAGATCATCAATAAAATGGATATATAGACCTTGTATACATAGACACACAGAATCAATTAGCTGACATACTCACAAAACCTCTAACGGAAGATCGTTTCAATTATTTACGTCGAGAATTAGGAATTTTATATATCAATAATATTAATTAATTTTGTTTTATTAATTAATTTATTCGATACTCAAAAACTGTTTTCGAGACAAGCCTAAAAAGAGTCTGTCTGTCACCACGACTACGGTCGAAGCGAAGCGGTACTTAAGAGTTCTCCGGTGAACCTCTGTTAGCTGGGACAGTACTCCTACAGCTAATCTGAGACAAATGCTGAGTAATGAATATTAATTTATAAAATAATATTAATTATATTATGATTGAGATTTAAAATTACTAAACTCTGAATTAAATATTTGAAACGAATTAATGAAAAAGATGTGGCCTCATTATTATTTATATATATATAGCCAGGCAACCCATGGCGAATTCGGCCCGAATTCGACCAGAGTTCGGCTGGGTATATATATGTACCAGTCAGAACCCGAGGCCCCTTCTTCTTTATTCTTCCAAACATCATCAAAACAGCAGCAGCCGTGCCCCCTAAACCCTAGTTCATCTCCACCTTCCTTCTTCCAATTCGCGTGGAGATCTTCGTCCAAACTTTAGATTCGTACGGAGAATTTCATCTTCTACAGCATATCCAACTCTCGGAAGGTATAATTCCTTCTCTCCTCCACTTTTCAATTGTTAGGGTTTCTAGATTTTGGGATAGAATGTCTAAGGGATTCAATCCTTTCAAGAGGAAGAAGACCAATGACAGTGAAGAGGCATCGTCTTCGGATCCGCATATGGATTCCCTCTTTTTTTTGGTCCAATCGGATGATGGTACATCGGACGAGTTTTACTTCAAAACTCCCGACCAAGCCCTATTGTGGTATGCCGATTTCATTATGCGTACTATTTATCTCAGATCTTCGATCAAATGGACTGTCTTTCCCGACCACCGTCCTTACTTTGAGGTATTAGGGTCACAATACTTTGTTTCTTTACGATTCTCTATAGCTACTAATGCTATTAGATTATTTTACTGTAATTTCATGTTAGACAATTTTACCACGAAAATACGTGTCGGAGGGATAGATATCGAGTTTACTGATGAAATGTTAGCGAAAATCCTTGGTATTCCAAACGAAGGTGCCCCACTCGATGACATCACTGATTTCGATTTCCTCGATGGTACGACTCTCGTTAGTTTCAAGAATGAGCTTTGTGCGCCCGTACGTGCTCGTCCTGGAAAGTTCAAGGCCAATAACTTAAACTTGTTTAACTACGAATTATATCGCATCATCTATTCTACTCTACTTCCAAAATCTACTTCCAAAGATGATGTCACGACACTTAAGCTTTCTGCTCTATATCACATTCTTAAGGGGATTCCTTTTTCTGCCCCTAAGACTATCATTCAGATGATGGGTAGATGTCGCGAAAGAGACCGCAACCTCTCTTATGCGATGATCATCCCACGCATCTTTCAGAGATTTGACATTGACCTATCCACTTGCGCTCTTGACCCTGAGCCCAAGTTCCTCAAGCTCTTTCGTCGTAATATTGCCACTGTTCCTCCACCTACTGCACCTACTCCTCCTGTACCTACTCCCACAATACCTGGTCCTCCTCAGTCCTACCCTATGACATTTGAGGGTACTCATCAGCACCTATCAGATCTGCAGTCATTTTATGTTGATACTTCCAGGGAACATGAGTTCTGTAACATGACTCGGTTCCAGGCTATTGCCAACTCCTTCGCCGATGTGAGATTTGCGCAGACAGATCACTCTGCTAGCACTCTCCCTCGAGAACCATCTGTTTCTGGCTACCGTATTGATGATGAGGCGATCCACTCTCTGTTCCAGCCAGGGAATGCTTACGATTGGTATCGTACTTCCAGTGCCACTCTTCATACTTCTGGAGCTGGTCCATCTGGACATGCTGGCGCTGCAGCCGATGATGATGATGAGGATGATGATTTTTGAGATGTTATTCTTATTAAGACTGATATTTTGTCTTATGTTTACTTGAAAATGCTCCGACATTCCAAGATATTATTAGTACTCTTTTAGTTATTATCTGTGACTCTTCATAGACATTTTTTTATTATACCTCAGTTTGGCATATATTTCATTTAGTTCACTTATTCAGCTCAGTATTTTATTTGTTTCAGCTTTATTATAGCATTATCTCCCTTTTTATGCTTCCATATAAACTGCCTGTGATAAATACCATGCCTATGTTGTTTATATAATATCTCTTTTCTTTTCTAACTGTTTATACCATGCCTGTGATGAATGTTTTATATCTATTTCTTGTGTTTCTTCACTGTTTGTTACTTATGCATTTATTGCAGGGGAGCTTTCTCTTTTGCAATTATTTTGCTAAGTGACAACGGGAGAGAAATAAGATCTAACATCTTCATGAATACAGGTTATGAACAATTTTTTTGAATTGATTCAAACTTAGATGTTATATCGGCAAGGTTTGTCAATTATCAAAATGGGGAAGATTGTTGGCCCATTGGTCATGGTCAAATCTGATTTTAATAATTGATCAAACTCTGTCTCGATATCAATGCAAGTCAACTCAGATGTTTACCTACGACATTTTGGACACTGCTCAACGATAGATATCTACTATGTTCAAGACCGAAGCTGTTTGCCATTCAGAATGTATTTTCTTCAAAGCAATGTAAAATTTTATTTTATTGAGTCTAGGAATACATTGTACACCAAGTCGTACTGGCAAATATGCTGTCCGGAATCATTTTTCAAAATCACCCTATCCTTTTAGAAATGACCTATGTTTTTGAAAAACATCCTTTTTACAAAAAGCTTCTGAAGGACTTTTCAAAAAGCCAAAATGATTTTTCTCAAAATCAACTGGCAGAACCCTAGCAGAACTCGACCAGAGTTCGGCCAAGTTGAAAGTTATATGAACGTTTGATTTTGAACTTGGTCACCCTTCAGTTGCAGTTTGTTACAAAGAGCTCTGTCGGAGTTCTGCCCGAATTCTGCCAGAATTCTGTCTTTGGAAAAACTATAAATAGAGAAGGATTTTGATCATTTCAAATAACCAATTCACTTTCAATCTCTTCTCTTCTAAAGCTTATATTTTCTCCAAAGAGTTCTAAAAGCTTCCATTTTCAAATTCTAAGCTAGTTATAATCCTCTAGTCGATTTGCCAGTGCGGTACGGTTTAGAAGTTTTAGAGCGGTTGTAATCAGAGGCTTGATTGAAGAAACAACTCTTCACAATTGAAGTTGGTCGAGTTCTTCGTATCAAAGCTCGCGTCTGTAGAAGTTGCAAGGACTTCGTATGAAAACTTGCAAAATTTTTCAATAGTGGATTCAACTGGAAGCTAGAGTTCTTCAGACTGGACTAGTCCTCACAAGAGAAAAACCAGTATAAATCTCGGTGTTTGCGTTTTTCTTCTGATCACTTTTCATTACTGTTATTTATTTTGTGATTATTATTATATCTGTGATCTAACTGCTAACGAGATTTTTTAATTAGCAATATTCCGCTGCCTACTCTATTCACCCCCTCTAGAGTATTCTGCTTTACGATTTTGTTCCTACATACGTGACGGAGGTAGTGAGGACATTGGAGCCGGACCGTCGTTTTCTCAGCTAGAAGTTACAGGCAAGTGTACCTTGCCATCGCTACAGATTATTTCTTTCTTTTACTATTGCTTCTGTTTTAGTTTATCATGACGTAGGATTTAGTCGATATTTAGCATCCAGATTGGATTTGGTTATCGATGTCTATTTATCGACATTGTATATTGACATTAGACATTGTGTGCATTATGTCGTGTTCATTGACAAGATTGGCCCTATGACACCGACACGTTCATGATGTAAGGTTTACATTAGTATTCATGGTATTGACTTTGCAGTAGTTTACTAGATTATTTATCATTCTTATTTATAGAGATGTTATATTGAATTGACTTGCTATATTCTAGACATAGGGTGGGAAGAACTTAACTATAATATCAAACTAATTGTATTGTGGCCTGTTAATATTGTATGCCTTTGTCTTTGTAGCAGAGTTCTGGTATTTGTTTTTATTGATTGATTGATTGATTGATTGTCCTTGGTTCCATGATATGGTACTGGGGGGAATAGCCTGCCGAAGAGCTTGTGAGCCTCAGTGACAAGGTCTGATATTATAGTACATGTTCTCACATGCATATCACGTAGACCGGATACATTAGATTACCTTAGATCATATTTTCCATATCTGTACCTTGCATGTATATTATGTACCTTGTTATATCCTCTGAGAACCTGGTGATCTCTCCAGGTAGTTGTTCATGTAGAGTTAGTCCACTGATCATGAATGTATTGTTGTATCTGGCTCAGGTACTTTATCGTACTTTTATATTTATTCATTATTTCTATTCTGCTATTTAGTCTTATTTTGTAGACCTATATCGTTCTTCGAGTCTAATCGAACATATATGTTATTGGGTTACAGTCCATGACATATACTGTTCATTCTTGATGTTACTTATCCTATGGATTGAGATAGATATATTTATAGTTAATTGATAGATAGAATTAGAACACCAAGACAACTTATATGTATTCAAGTCGGGCTGGAGTCCACTCGATACGTAGATGGCATGTACTGCTCCTACGTAATTTGGGACTGGGCGTTACAAGTGGAATGCCAAGTCCCAGTAGCACAGTGCCCCAAAGTACGTTGTCTTTGCAGAACCAAAGGCAGCTAGTCCACTCCATGCGACCAGGATCCATACGACCAGGACACATACGGCCCAGACACCATGCGTCTTCCTTTCCAATAAGCCTCTATATAGCCAAGGAGATAGGCAGCTCAGGCAGCCTCACAAGCCCTCCATATTAAGACAAACGGCTCACGTTCTTGGCTGGGCCACCCTAATCATCAATACAACTGGTTTGTGCCCAGAAACGAATTACCTCAAATCCCGTTGGTAACGACTGAAAGGATCAACACCACGTTTATAGTGTGTGCACCATAACCGCCCCCATTCAAACCAGAGATTCCCTCTAAATCATGGCCAATGCTACACATCAACCAAAGATCGTGCCACCTTATTTAACTCTCCCGTTCATGGCGCACGCGTTACATAACTGCACCATTCAAACGACATATTGTCCTAAACACTCGTACGAGCTATGTCACTAGTGATCTAGCCATACGGATGGACAGTCATAACTACCGACAACTACACTCGAGGATCCTTAAAGTCCTCCCTCGGAGATTCTGCAGCAATGAATGCCCAATCAGCACCTCGACCAGCCAAGTGGTTAAACAACCTGCCTAAATAGCTGTGATAACCCAGATAGCGTCCTCCACTTAGGAGATCCTTCCCCATCATTGCCTTATTCATGGCTTGTCCTCTAAAGACAACTATAAAAGGAGGTGTACACCATCAACACCAGAAGGAAGACAAGTAGAAACCCAGAAAGAACGCCAGATATACAGAAAAGAGTCATAGAGAGCATTTCGAGAAGCTGCTAAGTATCATATTGTCAACGGAGTAAATGGGTCATTGTAGTACCCGATCTCCATCGTCATACTTCCCCATAATCTATTTTATACCAACAATCCTTACTATTAGGGTTTGTTGTACTGTTTAAATCACGATCTATAAAGGAAATGAGTTTTATCTCAACCTCTCTCTTCTTTCCTTATTATCGAAGATCCTACGATGACGAACAAGTTGGTGACTTCTCCATTGACAAGAAGACAGTGATGCAATCTGATACTGCCAAGTTGGACTCATCCTAACAGAAAATGGCCGTCCGGTTCGACCAACAAGCTTATGAAGATATGCTCTCCGAAGGGTCAAATCTTCTAGGTTTACGAAACCTAGGAAGACTGCCAAGGCTGCTGCACCACCACCAGCAATTATGAAAGATGCTCTAATAGCTTCCGCCAACAAAGCTCCGCATCTAGCTCATGTGTATCCTTCCTCCGCTCTCAAAAATGAAAAGAACAGAGACCGATACTCGGGTCCCAACCGGAGAAGCCGATGCAATGCAAAGGCTCGGAAATGCGTGCTCCCACCAGGTCATCCTTGCCACTCCCTGCTCAAGAGGACAATGCTGCATCTCATCCAACTTGCCAGCAGGAGGTACAAAAACATGCCTCGTCTAAATCAAGACGAGTGCCTGTAGACGCATATTAAGCCACCCCGAATGGTGCCAAACGTCAGCACACACAAGAAAAGGGAAGGATATTTGTCTTCTACAGAACCTTTCAGAATCCTACCCACGAAGAAGACCTGGACACCTGTACTACTCAATGCTAGTACAAGAGGTCTAACGCGGCGGGCCCAACAAACCCGGACCGTTACCTCGGCGGACATTCATCAGAAGGTGCCCCGGATGATTATATGGGCCCCTGACGGAAGGCTCTATCGGGCCCACACATACGTCCGTTGGAATCATGTGCATGAAGTGAGCCAATCCCATAAATACTTTCCGAATGACGCCTACGATAGATTAGAAGTTTCGTCTGAACAACTGTACGACCCACATGGAGCAGGTAAATGCCCTCTGCCAGACTTGCGAGAAGTAATAGATCGCAAGCACGCACGGGGGGGGGAGGGGGTAAAGAAAGATAGTGGCCCATGCAATAACCCCTCCATGGGGGCATTGTACCTAGATCACCATCAACTATTGTTGCTTTCAGACAGCAGTATCCGCAAACAAGCCATCCGTCCTTCGGCGGCTACAACAAATTGTGGGAGATAAACCAGTTCATGCTTGTTGCTACTCAGCTCGAAGGGATACTCCGTCCTGAAGGGTACAAAGGCGCCCTCCTCCTCAACCAGTACGATGAGACCGCCAACACGAAGGTTAGCCTACCCGGCTATACATGTGATAAGGGTGTTCCGAAATACCTGATCGAGACTACCTTCGCAGAAAGGCATGCCACAACCAGGGGGTATGTTTTCTCCACCTATCTCCCATGCTGAGGGTAGCGATCCTCCAAGGGTAAGACGCAAAGCTAGGGGTGGACCTTCTCCCAACTAAGCTACTATAGTGGTTGGAGGTAGCCAGCCGCTTGAGTCAGAAGACGACGCCACCATGCATCCCTAACCTGACGAAGATGTAGCCTAGGGAATTAGGTCACCTGATCCCGTACCCTTACTAAGTCTCTTGAACTGCCAAACGGTATATATGGCTGATAACGATGACACCAATACAAGCGACAGATAATGGGTTGACTCATTGGAAGTAATGATAGCCACCCTCAATTCCGTGATGCAGTCCATATCCCAGTCGATGGCGGATATAAGAGCTAATATAGCCCCACCAACGGCTTCACGACAAGGAACTTAGGAGGTACGACCTAATGGTGAGTCCAACATCCCCTTTATGTCGTAACCATTGGTGTCGGCTCCAGCCAACGTCGATCGAGGGGATATTCAAGAGTTGAGGGCTCAATTTGAATCTATTAGTAGTCAGGAGAGAATGCAGAGATTAGGGATAAGGTGGACTTATCCTGCCGAATGGAACAAGGTGGTGTTTTTCCCGAACTACAAACCCCAGCCTATGAATCCTTTTGATGGGAAGTCATCACCCCGCCGGTACCTGAACTACTTCGAATCCATGACAGAGCATCTGCCCATAGACGATGCCTTGCTCACCAAGGTATTTGTGGGGGCGTTGACCGACGTCGCATATGAATGGTTTTGTAGTCTCCCTGATAATTATATTAAGACATTCGATGACCTCCAAGAGCTGTTCCTGGCCCACTTATATGACAACATGATGGACATGACAATGTCAATCCTTATTAATACAGTTAAAAGGGACAAAGAGTCGGTACGTGACTTTATTGAGCGCTTTAGGCAAAATGTCCTAAAGATGCCTCCGGGGACTCCCGAGACAGTCCTTATGGATACATATCGACGGGGTCTAATGCTAGCTACCAAATTCTACATGGACACAGGCCAGCACTCGGATTGGGCGACATTCATCACAAGCACCAACCAAGCTGAAAAGAATGCAAAAGGTATTTATCTGATCGGACTTTAGGCCATGAACACTGGAGATAGAGGGAGGTGCCCTCAGAACACCAGCAACAGCCGCAACAGCAGAGGGAAAGAATCCCTCGCCGTCAACATAAAGAAAGGAGAGGCAAAGAGCCAATGGCGGACTCGACCACGCAAAATGACATCTACTCCTTCACTAACGACCAAGTCGTTGAAACCTTCAATGTCCTGATGAAGAATAACACGCTCCAGCTGACCGAGCCAAAGTGTCCGAACGAAGTGGAAAGGATAGACAATCTGAAGTATCGCCTCTACCACCTGTCACGACCCGCTCCTGTCCGGATACGAGTACGTAGCCAAGTCCAGCCTAAGCCGTAATATCGACGGAAGTACGCTGTCTAAACCTCAATGTAAATCTCGAAACCAAATGTAAAATATTTGTTCACAAAATTATCTATTTTCTTATTCACAATAGCTATTCAATTAGTCTTCAAATCCAATAATACATCAAACTATTATTCGGAAGCAAACCCGTTAAATATTTAAATTCAAATATTACTTAATCTATCTAGAATCTAAGGTTGGCCTCTGAAATGACTCTACCTCCCTAAAAAGGTCTATGGTGCAAAATGACAAGTCACCTACAACTTATCTAGTCAGGAAAAGAGTAAAGTACAACGCTATTGCAATAATATAACTCAGCACAAAATAAAACTAGACAAATAAAGATACAATATAATAATAAAGGAAATATGTGTAACGCTCTAGTCCCATAATACATAGGACCAAGAACGTGAACATGCCAGCTGTACATATACGAAGAATACTCCAATATATGGAATCCTCATATATGTACATAAGCTGTAAATAAAATAATCACAGGCCAGAATAACATAATCTAATCTCATCACAGCTCAACACAGAAGAATATAGAGTCCAAATAATAAATAAGAGTATCAAAAGATAGCCAGGTGAACATGCTCACTCCAAACTGCTATGAAAAATAGTCTCATAAGATCAGAGTTCAACCTCCGCAAAATAGAAAGAAAAGAGATGTAAAAATAATGTCCACTAATGTCTCAAACAAAGGATAGACTAAAAATTAGTAAGAACTGACTCGATATCAATGTAAGCTGGATCCAGAGCTGCTCCATATTCCTGCGGGAAGTCGTCTAATCCTGGAGAGATAACCAGGTCCTCAGAGGAACGTAACAAGATATAAGAAAACACCATGCCATAATAACTGTGATATATAATATAAAGAAAGAAATATGTATGCAATCAGGTGCCTAACCAGTCTACAGTGATAATGCAATAAGAACAAACCTTTGACACATCGGCAGGAGCAGGAATATCAGGAATCAGGACCGTATCTTCCACTGGAGATAATCGACAATCAGGACCGTACCTCCCACTGGAGATGACCGGTTATCAGGACCGTACCTCCCATTGGAGATAACCGACAATCAGGACAGTGCATATATGACCCATACGTTAAGGAACTGTTCTTCCCACCTAATGCCTATTAGAGTCACATCTATGACTCATATGTACCTCTAGTAACTGCCAAGTCTAGTAACATGCAATCTATTGGCAGTTACTCCTATCCGTCGTACGCTCCATCTGTATCGGTGGCCAGTCGACTAATGTGGTAAAGCAAGTGTCAAGGCCGTATGAGATATACCAATACCTCAACATCAATGGGTGGTCACTAGACTAAGTCAATGCAAGAGAAATAAATAAAGCGAGAAAAACGATCGATAGAGTCGCTTGCACCCAAGTGTGACTTGGACGCATAGTTTTATAATATGAAGAAATAAGAAATGCTAAAAATAACAACTAAAAATAAGAATATAATAACTACAGAGTAAAGTGGCAAGGTATCTTGCTTGATGGTGCAAAGTGGCAAGTCCCGAAAATTATAATGTCAGCTAAGAAACGTCACAATCTCCAAACAACTTCGGTCGCTGAAACCAACATAACAAACGTACTCAGTGTAAAGATATACCTAGGAAACGCTTGTCCAAAAGTCTAATTCTGGAACAGGGGCAAAATTATAATTTTGGGTCAAAACGATGTCCGCCGTTGGACCCGATTTGCACCGAAACGTGTGCCAAAGTCTATGGTCTCTAAAGTCGTCAAACTACATGTCTGCGGATTTACTTTGAGGAGAGGAACTCAATGGTAAGTCCAGTTTAGGATTCTGATGAGCCGCGTACAAAATCGCCCGTTTGAGTGGGTCGCGGGCCCACCAAAAAGGGGTTCCGATTCGACCTTCTCAGAATCGAACCAAACTTGGCACATAGGACCAAAATTTCGATTCGGACCTGTTGGTGTAAGTTTTGTCTCGAATCGACGACTGTACACAAAGTTAGAGCAAGGTTTGTAAATTGGCGATACGGGGGTATCTCGACGGATACGGACTGATTTCGTCGTGCACACACGACGAAACTAAGTTCCGTCAGTTTCCACACGTCGGCAGCGTCCATAGACGCCTTTCGATGCGTGTAGCGTATGACCACATCGCCCAATTTGTCGGGGCATACGCCGTATCGGACAGAATTCTAAAATTTTAATGTTTTTAAAACAGTTTTTCTCTTAAGTTCATCGATCCGTAACTTCCTGTACAATCAATAAAAACTGAATCTACCAGATGGGTTTCCATCTCGTATATGTTAACTAGGATTGTCTAATTTGTTTCCTATAAATTCTTAATATCTGGGTGGATATTGCCCTTCCAAATTCAGGGGTTTGGGGGGTTTCTTGTTTTCGGTTTCGAGAATTTCTCCTCTACTTTCCCAAAAATTTTATGGGACTTCCTATGCATTAGAAAATTTTCTAATTGCTAGGGTTTAGAGATGGGTATGTTGTCTAAGCACAGAAGTCGGTAGATCGACTTTTGTTCAACAGAATCAAAGATACAAGATTCGAAATATGGGCACCTGGTTCTGAAATAAACAGAGTGTTTCCCCTGTTTTTCTCTCGGCTCCGCGGTTGTCCGGTAATCCAGTCGTCGGCGACGACGAGCAGGTGGTCGACGTCGAGCGTGGTGGTGTGGAGGAGGTCCTGGAGTCGAAGCTTGGGCTGGGGTTGAGGTTCGACAGATGGTTTTTTCCAAGAACCCTATTTTCGAAATAGCTATATAGGATATTTAAATTCCTATTTTGATTCGGATTTTTGATTTGGATGGGGTTTGAATCCGAGTGTATCTTGAAGAGAATCATGTGGGGGTTATCTAGGAAATTTATTTGGAATCTACTGGGTTAGATTTGGTGTAGATCAAATCTTTAAAAAAATCGAACTAGGTAGCAGCTGCTTGCTGCGTTCGGAAAGAAGGGGGCTCTATGCGGGTTCGGATGAGCACTGTAGCCCACGGGCTACAGTAGCTCTAGTCTTTTGATTTTTTTTTGTAAGTACTTAAGCGCTTATGCCAGCACCTAAGTGCAAATGGCTCAGCCATGGCCCGCCCCATTGCTGGGGTGTGGGCCGGGCCCCATTTTTTTTCTTTTTAACTATAAACATTTATATTTATTTATTTATGCATACATATATATATATATATATGTATATGTATATATATATATATATATATATATATATATATATATATATATATATATATATATGGCCCAAAAAAAAAAAAAAAAAAAAAATATATATATATATATATATATATTTTTTTTTTTTTTTTTTTATATATATATATATATATATATATATATATATATGGCCCCAAATAATTACAAAAAAATTCTTAAAAATCTAAAAATATTTTGTAAAATATTTAACTAATATCCTATCTTATTTTTATATGTGTGTAACCATTGCATGTTACCCATAATATGTAAAATGCCCATATATGGTTAAAAGCCATTTAATTAATAACAAAATATTAAAATAAAATATCTTTATACTTAAAAGGAAGGAAAACTATTAGGAAGGGGGTTTACATCCTACCCAACTTAAAGAAAATTTTGTCCTCAAAATTAAACTAGGGTAGGGGGTTGAGGGATAAATAGAGTAGTTTAAGGAGAGGATACAACCGCACGATTTAAAGTGGTACCTTGGGTTTATTTACCGTGCATCATCTTTCTAAAAATAAGTAAAAGATAAGGTCCGTAAAGAATTCATAGACGATGCTATTGAGCACGAATACGAGGTCCATAGGCTATGAATTAATTTAAAGGGGAATTGTCAAGGCGGTCGCGGATGAGACTCCAGGGACGAGTTTGACTATGTCTTCATCCACATAGAATAATATGTGAAGGCGAACCAAAATGCACTAGGTTGATCAGACCATCATGCACCGGTTCTGATTAGACAATATATTAGTGGGTGCGCACCCAATAAATCATGTCATGATCAAGCTCGATGAATAATAAGCTTGCAAAAACTAGGCTATAATTGCGGTGTTAGTCAAAGTGGTCAAAGTATGTACGCGGGATTGGTGATTTGAAGGAAAACACAATTTGTTCAAGAATCTAAGCTGTGTCCAGTGTTCGTGCTTATCCAATCATTCTACAGTCTGATTTCTATGGCCTAGACTAAACTAAAGGGGGGGTATGGATCTTATGTCAAGCCATGATAATAGGAAATATTGTAATTAAAACCATACCTGCTATGACTTCTCCTTCTCCTCCCACATTCTCCACTGCCAGCGAGAAGGCCTATCCATAGTTCTGACTGAGGTCCCGAGCTCTAGTCCTGTCATGATGTACTGGCTGGGAAGTAATAGTAGGCTAGGTGATCCTGCTTCTGGCCCGGGTGTTGGTAGTGCTGGAACTGTCGGTCTCGGGGCCTGCTGAGTATAAACTAGTGACTGCTGCTCTGGACACTCTCTCACTTGTGTTGTAACGAGCCACATCTCAAGCATGCTCCAAGTTGAGTTCTGCAGTCTTTTTGGAGATGCCCTGGCTTTCCATAGAAATTGCAAATAGGCTTCTGATAAGGCGCAGACCTCTCCTGCTGCTGTCCTGTAGCCCTTATGATAGGTCCACTCTGTGTCGATCCTGTAGGTGTTGCTGCCAGCGTATGGCATCTCGGGGTCTGCTGCTGCTCCTTGCGAAGAATCTCCTGAGCACGAGCTTCTTCCAGGACAGCTGAATGTGAGACTCGAAACTGGGTAGTCGTATAAGACTTGAGCTCTGGTGCAAGCCCCTTGTGAAATCTCCTCGCCTTCTCTAACTCTGTCGGAATCAATCCCGTACCAAATCTACTCAAGCGATTGAACTCTGAGTCATACTCATCAACTGTCATGTTTCCCTGTTCAGATGGAGGAATTGGTCATATAGACCGTCACGAACATGAATAGGGAAGAATCTTTCATAAAATAAATCATAGAACTGCTTCCAGGTGGTTCCAGTGCCTAATCGTCTCTCTTCTGCCTTCCACCAGTGGTGAGCATTATCTTCTAACAGTAGGTCCACTACTGTCATCCAATCTGGGCTGGCAACTGGGATGCCTTTAGTAGCTTCTCTGTACTAATAAGCCACTGTGACACCTCTAGTGTCTTCTCCATTCCTCTAAAGGCCTTGGGGTTTATATCTGTAAAATTCTTGATAGAGCCTTCATAAGGATACAGAACCGGTGCTGGTGCCGACACTGGAGGTGGTGGCGGAGGTCTAGCCAATGCTGCCATCATCATCTGTCTCATCAGCTCATTCTACTACTGCCACTGAGCCTGTATCATGGCGTATATAAACTGAGAAGTAGGGCTTCCATCAGTCGATGGTGGAGGCATCTGAGGTCCCGACTGTGGGAAAAACTGCTGAGGGAATGTTGGTTGTAGAGACAGTGGTACATTCCCTTCTAAGGGTGATGTAGGGACATGCCCAGTTTGATTGGCTGGGGGAGCTTGAGTCTCTTGGTGCACCGTTGTTGGAGGTGTGGTAGTCTGCTGCTGTCCCGGCTAGTACGGTGTCACTGGAGTCATCGGAGGATTCTGTCCCTCCGGGTTGGCCTCTTCGCCAGATGTGAGGGCCAAGGCAGAAGAATGTCTACTTCTTAGATGCATACTGTTGGCACGAGGAAGATAAGTCGATATTAGGAAAGATTAGATATGAGGTAAATCAAATAATCAAGGAAGTTTCGAAAAGATTGGAAGTCAAGGAGGTAGCAGTAGTTCTGGAAGAGATATTCCTATTCCTATATGCAGGCTTGTTGGGCACAGTCATGTAATCCAATAATATTATCGTTAACCTGCATGGGCCACCACAAAAACTTGTAACGCCCAGTCCCATAATACATAAGACCAAGAACGTGAACATGCCAGCTGCACATATACGAAGAATACTCCAATATATGGAATCCTCATATATGTACATAAGCTGTAAATAAAATAATCATAGGCCAGAATAACATAATCTAATCTCATCACAGCTCAACACAGAAGAATATAGAGTCCAAATAATAAATAAGAGTATCAAAAGATAGCCGGGTGAACATGCTCACTCCAAACAGCTATGAAAAATAGTCTAACAAGATTGGAGTCCAACCTCCGCAAAATAGAAAGGAAAGAGATGTAAAAATAATGTCCACTAATGTCTCAAACAAAGAATAGACTAGAAATCAGTAGGAACTGACTCGGTATCAATGTAAGATGGATCCAGAGCTGCTCCGTATTCCTGCGAGAAGTCGTCTAATCCTGGAGAGATAACCAGGTCCTCAGAGGGACGTAACAAGATACAAGAAAACACCATACCATAATAACTGTGATATATAATATAAAGAAAGAAATATGTATGCAATCAGGTGCCTAACCAGTCTACAGTGATAATACAATAAGAATAAACCTTTGACGCATGGGCAGGAGCAGGAATATCAGGAATCAGGACCGTATCTTCCACTGGAGATAACCGGCAATCAGGACCGTACCTCCCACTGGAGATAACCGACTATCAGGACCGTACCTCCCACTGGAGATAATTGGCAATTAGGACAGTGCATATATGACCCATACGTTAAGGAACTGTTCTTCCCATCCAATGCCTATTAGAGTCACATCCATGACTCATATGTACCTCTAGTAACTGCCAAGTCTACTAGCATGTAATCTATTGGCAGTTACTCCTATCCGTCGTACGCTCCATCCGTATCGTGGCCAGCCGACTACGCGGATACGTGTCCTACATGTGACTCACATAACGTGGTAAAGCAAGTGTCAAGGCCGTATGAGATATACTAATACCTCAACATCAATGGGTGGTCACTAGACTAAGTCAATGCAAGAGAAATAAATAAAGCGAGAAAAACGACCGATAGAGTCGCTTGCACCCAAGTGTGACTTGGACGCACAGTTTTATAATATCAAAAAATAAGAAATGC
Source organism: Iris pallida (assembly GCA_029216955.1). Taxonomy (NCBI): domain Eukaryota; kingdom Viridiplantae; phylum Streptophyta; class Magnoliopsida; order Asparagales; family Iridaceae; genus Iris; species Iris pallida. The sequence continues at coordinate 1,973,362 of JANAVB010015400.1, read as the reverse complement.
TGAAAATAACAATTGAAAATAAGAATATAATAATCACGGAGTAAAGTGGAAAGGTATCTTGCCTGATGGTGCAAAGTGGCAAGTTCCGAAAATCACAATATCAGCTAAGAAACGTCACAATCTCCAAACAACTCCGGACGCTGAAACCAACATCAAAAACGTACTCGGTGTAAAAGATATTCCTAGGAAATGCCTGTCCAAAAGTCTAATTCTGGAACAGGGGCAAAATCGTAATTTCGGGTCGCAGGCAAGGAACTCAACGGTATGTCCAGTTTTGGATTCTGGTGAGCCGCATACAAAATCGCCCGTTTGAGTAGGTTGCAGGCCCGCTAAAAAGGGGTTCCGATTCGACCTTCTCAGAATCGAACCAAACTTGGCACACAGGACCAGAATTTCGATTTGGACCTGTTGGCGCATGTTTCGTCTCGAATCGACGACTGTACACGAAGTTAGAGCGAGGTTTGCAAATTGGCGATACGGGGGTATCTCGACGGATACAGACTGATTTCGTCGCGCACACACGACGAAACTGAGTTCCGTCAGTTTCCACACGTCGGCAACATCCATACGCGCCTTTCGATGCGTAAAGCACGCGACCACGTCGTCCGGTTTGTCGGGACGCATGCCGTATCGGACAGAATTCTAAAATTTCAATATTTTTAAAACAGTTTTTCTCCTAAGTTCATCGATCCGTAACTTCCTGTACAATCAATAAAAACTGAATCTATCAGATGGGTTTCCATCTCGTATATGTTAACTAGGACTGTCTAATTTATTTCCTACAAATTCTTAATATCTGGGTCGATATCGCCCTTCCAAAGTCAGGGGTTTGGGGGGTTTCTTGGTTTCGGTTTCGAAAATTTCTCCTCTACTTTCCCAAAATTTTTATGGGACTTCCTATGCATTAGAAATTTTTCTAATTGCTAGGGTTTAGAGATGGGTATGTTGTCTACGCACAGAAGTCGATAGATCGACTTTTCGTTTAACAAAATCAAAGATACAGGATTCGAAATATGGGTACCTGGTTCTGAAATAAACAGAGTGGTTCCCCTGTTTTCCTCTCGGCTCCGCGGTTGTCCGGCGATCCAGTCGTCGACAACGGCGAGCAGGTGGCCGACGTCGAGCGCGGGGGTGTGGGGGAGGTCCTGGAGTCGAAGCTTGGGCTGAGGTTGAGGTTCGACAGATGGTTTTCCAAGAACCCTATTTTCAAAATAGTTATATAGGATATTTAAATTCTTATTTTAATTCGAATTTTTGAATTGGATGGGGTTTGAATCCGAGTGTATCTAGAAAAGAATCATGTGGGGGTTATCTAGGAAATTATTTGGAATTTACTGGGTTAGATTTGGTGTAGATCAAATCTTTAAAAAAAATTCGAACTAGGTAGCAGCTGCTTGCTGCGTTCGGAAAGAAGGGGGCTCTCTGCGGGTTCGGATGAGCACTGTAGCCCATGGGCTACAGTAGCTCCAGTCTTTTGATTTTTTTTTTGCAAGTACTTAAGCGCTTATGCCAGCACCTAAGTGCAAATGGCTCAGCCATGGCCCGCCCCTTTGCTGGGGTGTGGGCCGGGCCCCATTTTTTTTTCTTTTTTCTTTTTAACTATAAACATATATATAGTATATATATATATATAATATATATATATATATATATATATATATATATATATATATATATATATATATATATATATATGGCCCCAAATAATTACAGAAAAATTCCTAAAAATCCAAAAATATTTTTCTAAAAATATTTAACTAAATATCCTATCTTATTTTTATATGTGTGTAACCATTGCATGTTACCCATAATATATAAAATGCCCATATATGGTTAAAAGCCATTTAATTAATAACAAAATATTAAAATAAAATATCTTTATACTTAAAAGGAAGGAAATTTTTTAGGGAGGGTGTTTACAATATGTATATGAATTGGAAACAATAACACGTACAAGAGGACCATGGGCAAGAACATGTATAAACAAGATAACTAGACAATAAACATGAAAAAGTAAGACTAACAGACAGTGTGTGTGAAATATCTTTCGACATATGAACGGCTGGGCTAATACGGCATATGATATAGATGGCTATCCACAATAAAAAGTACGACAAACCCATACGTGAGTAGTATGACTCAGCTATCCACAATAACAATAATTGGGGTTTGTTCACAAACTTACTTAGCATTTCCCCTCACTCACTAAATAATAACACTAATAGTAATATGGTACAACAAGTTCTATCATGTCACAATAGTGTCTCAACTAGATACTAAATAAAAACACAATAAAGAGCAGCATTTTAGTGTACTAAGAACATAAATCAATAGTGTACTTGCCTTGTGTTAAGTTGCAGTCGATGTGTACGAATGATCATGTTGGCACAGAGTCAGTCAAAATCTATAATCATAATTGGTCCTAATAGATAAACATCCAATGATTCCCAGATAATCCCATAATAGAGAGTCCAAAGTTTGTCGATTCGGTTCACTAGTCATCTATATTTCTACAATTTAAACAAAATATAAAGTAATATTATTAAATTCTAGAAATTTAATATGTTGTAGATCTTTGTGTCAACTTTCTAAAACATTAAACAGATCACAAAAATGAATTATGGATCTCCTGGAATCTCGAAAATAGTACAACGCGTCAATTTTTGGACAACTGTCACTCAAACAATTTTACAGAAAAATATATTATAAATTAACTAAAATAATTTATAGATTATCGAAGCTAACCTCAATACGGTTCAAACAAAAAAGATAGAGGTGAAACGGAGTTCGGAGATGGCCACAACGGTTTTGCGAAGTTGCTGTAGCTTCTGAAAAATGAGGCTGAATTTATGACAAATTTTTGCCTATTTTGGTCGAAAAGAGAGAAATTTTGGAAAAGAAAATATAAGAGATGTTTATAAGTTTAATAGGTATACATAATCGGTAGCAATTATTTAATTAAGATTAGAATGGAGGGGGAAAAAGTCTTTTCTTAATATATAGAAATTGACTCAACTTACAAATTTGGGAAGGATCAGATCTAATGAATAAATCTTTTCTATAGATTTAAATCAAATAAATATTTAAACCTAATTAATCAAATCTAATCCAATATTTAGTTATCATATATAATTTAAAATTATATTTGTTTCGTAAAAAAATTAAAAAATATTTGCATAATCCAAAATCTTATTTTAAATAATTTAAATAGATTTTTATTAGTCAAAGATAATAATCAATAATTTTAAAACTAAATTAATCAAATCTAAATCTAATATTTGATTACAATAATAATTCAAATTAATATCTAATATCATCGAAATAATATAAACAATATTTTTTAAACTCAAAATCTAATTTTGAAAATATAATTTGGCAAAACCTTTTTGTCATTCAAAAATCTATAATTTCTTTTACATGAATTTAAATAAAAATTTATTTTCTAACACAAAATAATTAAAATAAAAATAGTGAAATTTTTAAAAGTTCTGGAAGAGGGATTACATCACTACTTTCGTTGGCCATTCTACCAAGGATTGCTACATCTCAAAGGGCAGATTTAATGGCTCAACGACTCAAAGACTATTATGCTTGACTTCGAAGAACACACAGTGGCGAACACTATGGTGTAGATACAGTTCGGCAGTCTACCCAGACTCGAAGTCTATGATGATGTGGTCCCAATCCCCAAGGTCATGATGGAAATTGTCAACCTTCTACCAGTGTGCGACCATGCGGCCGGGATAATCCCGCTCAAGACTGCAAAGGACAAGATTATGGGGTACACCCGGATCTAGGGATAAAATAGTTCAGCCCATGGTCCCTTTAGCCGCAAGACAGGGGAAAAGAAGTCTAAATCGTAACCGGCATTATCTTCTTCTCAATAAGGAAACGCGTGAGGAACGTGTTTCGTAGCTAGGATCCCATAGGCCACGAGCATGCTATATATTACCTCAACAGAATGACGATTGGGGCGGAGCATATAATCCAGTAGAGAAGAAATACGTAGCCTTGGTATTCGCGATCCAAAAGATACGCCATTACGTGACGGGATAAAATAATTCACGTGGTCTCCCAGGTTAATCCCCTCCGATTACTCATGACAAAACTCGGGGCATTAAATTCTTGTCTAGCAACATAGGCAATGCTCCTTTCCCCATACGACATGATTTTTGTCCCGCAAAAACTAATAAAAGGCAGGCGCTAGCTGACTTCTTGGCGGCACACCCGATCCCAGAGACATCGAAGCTGTATGACGACATCCCTAACAAAGTGCTGGAGTCGCAGTCAACTTCAAGCAAATCGGTCTGGCAGATGTGCTTTGATGGGGCCTCACAAACAGGACCTAAGGGCAGCACGGTGGCCGGAGTCAGGATAGTACTCATCTTACTCGACAACCTGGTAATTCGTCGTGCATATTCTTTAAAAGAGCTATGTTCCAACAATGTGCCAAAATATAATGCTCTCGTTATAGGGATTCAACTGCTAGACAGATATGAACAGACTACTTGGAAGCCTACAGAGATTCCAAACTGATAGTAAACTAGATTTAAGGGGAGTATAAAGTCCAACACGAAAACTTGGTCCCTTACTATCAAGAGGCGCACATCATAATCTCCACCTTCACTGCGTTCTTCATAGAGCACATACCAGGCTCCAAAATAGCGAGGCTGACGCCCTCGCTGGCTTGACAGAATCACTAGCTACCCTTACCGAAGGTCAATGCTCGGCCACGGTAACCAACCGAGAGTTGGTATGCGCCAAAGATTGTCTGTAAGTATGCCATAGTTATTCTGCAGTAAACATAGACACCAAAGATTGGAGGTTCGCCCTAATCTATTTTGCAGACTATGCGATCCTTCCAGAAGATCCAAATAAAGCGGCATCCGTCAGGTAATCCCTTTAATTTACTATGATATGGCCACTAAAAATCTACACCGACATTCATATGATGGGCTCCTACTCCGGTGTATATCAGAACAGGATGCTAAACAAGTACTCCGGGAGGCACATGACAGAATATGCGGAGCACATAAGCCAGGTCCAAAACTATATGATCGCCTCCGCCGTATGGGCTACTATTGGCCCAGAATGTCGCAAATGCCACAGACTATGCCAAGAAGTGCAAGATATGCTAAATCTACACGTGGACTTCATCCATGTTTGGGATATAGACATTATTGGGCCAATTACCCCACTGTCATCAAGAGGGCATCGGTTTATCCTAGTCATAACCGACTACTCCTCTAAATGGGCAGAGGTTGTGCCGCTAGCAGAAGTGAAGGCACCAATGTAATTGCTTTCATTAAGCATCACGTGATTTACCACTTCGAGATTTCCAGGCACATCATCCATAATAATGGCCCTCAATTCATGAACCATACCTTCTACCGATTCTGTAAGAAATATTAGATTCAGAATGTGGCTTCAACCCCATATTACCTAGAAGCGAATGGGTTAGCAGAAGCTTTCAACAAAACAATTATCAAACTACTGAAGAAGTTCATCTCATCCAATAAACGTGACTAGAATGAAAAACTGGGTGAATATCTTTAGGCATACAGTACAATGGTCCAGACTCTAAAAGGCAACACGCCATTCTTACTTGTATATGGAAGCGAAGCAGTACTCTCACTGGAGGTCCAAATCTCTACCTTCTGTGTGGCTCTCTTGAGCCAGCTAACAGAGGAAGAGAATCATCGCCGCGGCTCCAAGAATTAGAAGCTCTAGACAAAAAATGCCTCCAGGATTAGTAGCGGATCGAGCAATATCAAGCACGCATGGCCGAAACTTTCAACAAAAAAGTCAAGGAAAGAGCATTCCAAGTTAGTTATATGTTCCCTGTCAGAAGACCAATGATCTTGACGCACAAAATGACAGCAAAGTTCCAGTCCAAATGGGAAGGACCCTATAGTAGAGTCCGTATACTCCAACGGCGTCTACAGACTTGCCTATTCCAAATGGAGGTTTGACGATAATGCCCATCAAAGGCAAATTATTAAAAAATATTATGTCTTAACAAATAAGACAGACATACCGGTGTTGATTGCCGTTTCCCAGAGGTATGGCAAAATACGATACATGTACTTCATATGGGAAACTATTTCGATCTTGCATATGGAAACATTTATCCCATCTTATGTCTCTATAATACGTGAGGCCTTCTGTAAAAGCCCTCTACAAAATACCTTCTATGGCCCAGCTGCCTAAAGATATCTCACATATAGACCCCTAGTCAGGTCAAAGGTATCCTCTACTGCCCTTTCTCGAGGACAGTATAATCAACAAAAAATGTCATGTCTACATCTTCTCTGACTTTTCCCTCCGAAAAATGATCACATCTACACATCACCTTTGAGTCATTTTCCTGAATCGAAAGACGTATATTTTCCATGTCCACATTACCTCTGAGTAAAATACTCTCGCTGTTTGCCCCAAAATAGCACCCTAATCACGGATACTTGCCATGACATTATCTCTGAGCACGATATTCTCGCTGCTTGCCTAAGATAGCGTTATGATCATGAGAACTTGCCACGTCAACATCACCTCTGAGCAAGTTATCCACGCTACTCGTCCTAAAAATGGTGGCATAGTAACAAAGCCTTGCCATGTCCATATTACCTCTGAGCAAGAAACTCTCTTCGTACATCATCGTGTCAATCTCCCATTCCTCCTTGATATTCGTACCCAATCTTGGGTACAACATAGATAAAAGTTCTACTAAATCCTAGTATACTCCTCCTAAGAGACGTCCTCCACTTTACAAACATCTTTTTCAACAGAAGTTTCCCAGACACATAAAATACTGGAAGATAACTCATGTACAACCAGTTGGTTCGGATGAAGTATGTTAAAGAGAAATTTTATAGAGGATTACAAAATAAGAACACAAGGGCCTGACAAAAAAAGAAAGATGGAGGCCCCTAGGAAGAGCCCCGGTCAGATTTGCCGATAGCAACTGCAAGGTCCCGGAGTGACAGACTCCTGACGGTCTAGAAATGGCGGCAGAAAGCCGCTCTCCCCTCCAACAATTCCCTACCCTTGGGAGAAAGAAAATTAAAATCAGAAGGATCGCCTAAAGGCATGCCAAGGTCCCTCACAGGCATTCTGACATATTCCAGAAGTCGCCTAGCCCTCAGCAGCAGCTCCCCTACTTTGGCCTGCTCACCGTCGACTAAGAAGAAGGTGGCGGAGGAAGCGTCATCACGGGTCCTATGATAGAGGCAGCAGTACCGACGAACGCCGTCTGCCTCGACCTCCTGAAGCACCTATGATGAAAAGTCCTTTTTGGAGCCATGGATGAGATAAGACAACTCAGGAATGACGATCCCTTTATATAAGAAGGGCCATCAACCCTTCAAAGTCACACATTTATGATAATGAGCAATCATGAAGAAGAAAGACGTCTCGATTTGGTCCATGCATAACTCTATATCCTCCAAACGGCGAAGAACAGAGCTCAAGGCAAAATTTCATCAAATCCCAAAGCAAGTATTTATAGCAAAAGCTTGACAGCCTGGCAACATTTCAAAGAAGGATGCACCCCGACGAAGCGGTGCCAACAGAAGTCCAGAGACTCCACCAAAGCCTTGATGGACCAGATCGAAGGACCCAAGAACCCTGAAGAGCCCATGCTTCTGTTCAAAGTATTCCAAACTCATTACCAAGTTTAAAAACTTTAAAGGGGTCTTGTAGAAGCATAAAAATTGTCTGAGCTCAATCAAGCTTGAACCACATCAGATACGATGCATATAGTCCTAAATACCTCCAGTGGGATGCCAAGTCCTACCAGCACAGTAACCCAAAGTATATTGTCTTTGTAGAACCAAATGCAGCCAGTCTACTCCATGTGACCAGGACCCATACGACCAGGATCCATGCGACCAGGACACATGCGACCCGGACACCATGCGACTTTCTTTCTAAGAAGCCTCTATGCGGCAAAGGAGGTAGGTATCTCAGGTAGCTTTACGAGCCCTCCATATCAAGATAAATGGCTTATGCCCTTGGCTGGGTTATCCCAGTTATTAATATAGCTAGTTCGTGCTCCGAACTAGATCACCACAAATTTTGTTAGTAACGGTTGAAAGGATCAACACCATGTTTATGGTGTGTGCACTATAATCGCCCTATTTAAGCCATAGATTTTCTCTAAATTATGGCAAATGCCACACATCAACCAAAGATGTGCCACCCAATTTAAGTCTCCAGTTTATAGCGTACGTGTTACATAGCTGCACCATTCAAATAAGATATTGTCCTAAACACTCATACGAGCTATGTCACTGGTGATCTAGCTGTACGGATGAACAGTCATAACTACCGACAACTACATACGAAGATCCATAAAGTCCTTTCCTAGAGCTCCTACAGCAACGGACGCCCAATCAGCCCCTAGACCAGGCCGAACGGTTAAACCACCTGCCTAAACAGCTGTGACAACCTAGATGGCATCTTCTACGCAAAAGATCCTCCCCCATCATTGCCTCCTTTATGGCTTGTCTACTAAAGTATTTGTCATTGGATTTGTGGTAGAAAGATTGCTTGAGATGACAAGTATCTTTCAGAAGAATAAGAAAATAAGTGACAGTTTAAAAAAACTCCTTTTCTTTTCTTTATATAGTATAATTTTGAACAGTACATCAAAACTATAATAGGAAGGATTTGCTAATAGAAAAGATTCTGGAGAAGTATGCCGAAAGTGATCGGATACTGTAATTGACCCTTTTACTCCGTTGATGATCCGATACTTAATAGCTGCTCGAAGTGCTCTCTATGATTCCCGCCTGTGTATCTGATATCCTATTGATGAGGTTGATTTAGTGGATTCGACCAGTTGATGATCTGATCTCCTTCCTCTTTGATCATCTTCTCGATGATCTCTCTCGATGATTCGATCTTCGACCCGCTCTTTGTGATCGATCCCTCTGTCTGATCGATGATCCTCTCTCCATATTTGCTTTTTAGTGGGCAAGCTATAAAGGAGTTAATAATTATGAGGGGGAATCTCCTGTGTTGAAGACGCTATCTAGGTGTTGCATCTGTTTAGACAAGTTATTTAACTGCTCGGCCTGGTTAAGGATCTGATTGGGCGATCGTTGCTGTGAGAGCTTCGAGGAGGACTTAAGGATCCTCAGTTGTAATCGTCGGTGGTTATGACTGTCCATCCATACGGTTTGATCACAGGTGACCTAGCATGCAAGAATATTTAGAATAACTTCTTATTTGAATGGTGCAGTTGTGTAATGTGCGTGCCATAAATGGAAGATTTAAATCAGGGAGCACAATCTTTGATTGATGCATGGCATTGACCATGATTTGGAGGGTATCTCCGGTTTAGAAGGGATGGTTATGGTTCATATACCATAAATATGGCATTGATCCTTCTAACTATTGTCGACGGGATTTGAGATGATCTAATTTGGGATGCGAACCAGTTTGTGGTGATCCGGTCCGGGGCACAAACCAGTTTATTGTTGATCCGGTCCGAGGCACGAACCAGTTGTCTTGGAGAGGAAGGTAGCTCAGCCTGGGACATGAGCCGTTTATCTTGATGTAGAGACTATTGGATAGTTTGAGCCGTATGCCTCCTTGGCCGTATGAAGGCCTTCTAGAGGAGAAGCCGCATGGTGTCTGGGCTGCATGTGAGCTGGTCGCATAGAGTGGTCCAGTTGGCTTTAGTTCTGCAAAGGCGTATACTTCGGGGTACTGTGCTGTTGGGACTTGGTATCCCGTTGGGGGTCTTCTGGGCCTTCGTGCACATTATTTGAGGTAGCTTGGTTAGCCTGGGAATTTTCTACGCTTCAATAAGACTACCTTCAAGGTTTTCAAACTTAGTAATGAGTTCGAAATACTTTGAACAAAAGCATGAACTTTTCATGATTCTTGGGGCTTCGAGGCTTCGGTGGAGTCTTTGGGTTCCCGATGACGTCGCTTCATCTGGGTGCATCTTTTCTTTGGAACTTGCTAGGCTGGCAAGCTTTTGCTATAATGGGGTTTTGGTTTAAAGAGAGAAACACTTTTTCTTTCGCTTTTTCTTCTATGTTCTGTACATACTTGCAAACCCTTGGTGTGATGTCCCCCAAGGCTTCCTCTTCTGGTGCATGTACAAAGAAGGCTAGTAAGGGTAAGGATTCAACTTTCGGGTCTAATGAGGGGGCGCTGAGGTATCCTCCTGACATCCAGCCGCCGGTAGAAGGTAAGACCGCCCCGTATTTGGTGGGTTTTGTTTTTTAAAATCCTAAATATACTGAGTCATGCCCACCCTTTCTGCTTTTTAGAATTCCTTTCTCGAGTATCATCGGGTGAGCTCCTTTTGAGTGCGGAGCAAATATTGCCGAGGGCAAACTTTGATGATCTGAAGGCTGCTGTCCAGGTCCAGATTGAAGGTCAGCCCAAAATTTGTCAGATGATGGTGGGTGACCAGAGCTTGTTTTTCCTATTAGAGCAGCTGAACGCGGGGAAGCTATATCCGCTAAGGGAGAAGGGTTTCTGAAACCATCATTTTTATTCAATAATGTCCTTCTTTGCTCGACACCGAAAGTAGTTAAGGTTGAAGAGGATTGGCATTTTTCTTTCGACGGAATGCACATGCTTGCCTTTGATGGAGCATTATCTGCCATTGTCTGTTTTTGCGTTGGTGGTGAGTTTCGAGAAGAATTGTGTAAGGATGACCAAGGAGCTAGTGGATGTTCGACTTAGGATCGTTTAGTTCTCTTCAAAGACAAAGTAGGTGTACACGAACCTCAGGGTTCCTATTCCTGGTCCATTGTGGGCTTACTACCCGATGCCCTTCTGAATGACCTGTCTCCAACTGTTTGCCCATTTGTTGTGAACATTTTTGTAAATAAGCTAGGAGAGAAATGATCCTACCCCCCTGGACAGCTCTAGTTTGTTGGCTGGGTCCTGGCCCACCCCAGACCTATGTAGGAGGTTCTATCAGGGTGGATCCTGGTGAAGTATGAGCTCGAGTTAACGACAATTGGCCTATTTTTTATGATCAGGGCCACTCAGCGGGGCTAGATATCAATGTTGGTGCCTTCATTGTATTGAGTTATAATTTTTATACTAGCATGTTCTTAATGCTAGGTGGTGAAATAGGGTTGGCCCTTCATGAGATGTATGAAGTGTCCGTATTGCCTTTGTGTGAACAGCCCTATGAGGAGTATACTCCTTCGAATGAAGAATTACAATCACTAGGAAGGGAGAACATTGAATTACTTGCTGTGTACAAGAAATTATTATGCCATTTCTCTATATACAAGCGTCTTTCAATGTGAGACAAGAAACGGAGGGGGCTACTCCTCTGATTACTGTATGGATTGCTCATCTCTTTCCTTCTTGTTCGGGTTTATAGCGAGTCCTTGTGAGAGAGCCGCAGACTCACCAACAGATTAAGACTCTAATCTAGAATACAGAGAAGTTCGTGGCTGGAGGCGAACGAGGTAGTCAGTCAGTGGAAGACCTATCTTACTTCTACTAGGAAGAGTAACCGATGTCTGATAAGGCCATATTGGCTGGCTTTTTGATGTACTGGTTGCAGTTGTGCATGGTCCCCGTGGATTCGGGTTTATAGACTGGATAAACCATAACCTGATACTCCCAGCGATAAAGTTGGCATTTAGGTGCAAGTTGGCCCTTCTTCCTGCGATGGCTTGTTGCATCGAACGGGGTCTATGCTTTTTCATCCAAAAGGTTCTAGACCACAAAGGGACTCGAAACTTCAATTGTGTGGAAATGCCTTACCACTATATGCTGGGGTGGTTCTTGCTACACCATCGCTCTTTAGTGTTTGTTGAAGCGGAAAGAGCATTCTGGAAGAAGATACATTCTTGCGGTAATATGGGGCAAAGACCTAGGTTTCCAAAGAGATGCCCTATTATAGATAGGCTTTGGCCTCTCTGGATGACTACTCTTTTTTCTCCGTAGTGCCCAATTTTCTTGAAGCAGTTGCCAGTCTTGTACATATTGATGTAAATATAGGCAGTCATGTTGTCTCCTCTCAAACCAGATATTGCTTCTTCTCTACAAGACCATCTTATTTGGTCTATCAGAGCAGGGATGTCATTTTTGGAGCCTTACTTGTCGAGCAAGTTTGCTAGGCAATTTGGGTATTGCCAGCTCTTACTAAAGAAACAAAATATGCACCTTGGCTTTGAGGGGAACGTGCTAGATGGTGCGCGGGCATGGTACTATTACTCTGATACTGGTACTGATGTAGAGTGAGAGTTGCCTAGTGTTGAGAGTAAGCCGTCCGTTATCTTTTCGTCGGCTACTTTTTATTGTTAGTCGATCGTACCACCGGTTGGCTATAACAAGGGGACTAGCTTCATTGTTGGTACGAGGCTGATGCCTTCTTTTTTATGGCAAATTCTTAAATCCCGTACTGCTGTGGAAATGCCTCCGCAAAAGAGATCTGCTTCTGGTCGGTTTTGTTAGAATGATTTATGGCATGCGGCTACGGATGTGATCTGTCCTCGGCGACCTGGGAAGCGATCGACTGAAATGATTCTGCGGCATGCCAAGAAGACTTTGAGGAAGGTGATCACCTATAGAGAAGGGGCTCTGATGGTAGTCCAGTCTCGAATGCTTTCTTTGGCTTCCGATCTTTTTTTCCTTCATGTATTACATTTGGTTGTGTGCAGGCATTAGGGAAGCGAGTTCCTCCTCATCCATTTGGTGTACCTTATAGTTAGGATCAAAGAAGGCTCTGAGAAAGACAGGGCAGGAGATTAATGGTCACTGTAATCGTCAGGGGTATCGGAAGATCATAACGTTCCTTATGGAGGGACGCTTGACTTCCTGTGTGCACCGGGTCATTTTGGGCCTCTGTGTCTCTGTTTTTCGATTTTGGCGAGGCTGTAGAGGATGCCGAGGAAGGTGTGGAAGATCACCCAGCCATGGGGAAGTGTGAACCTTCCTTGCCTGTTGAGATTGGAGGTGATCTGGCAATTGATGCGATTTAGTGGCGAGCTCCAATGAGTTTGTTGATAGAGGACCAACTCATGTATCTCCTCATATTGTAATTGAAGAAGCGTTTAGTGTACCTCCTCCATCTGTTCGTGTAGTAGGCGCCGATGACTCTCCTCTGCAGGTCGAGGTTTATATGCCCATTTTTGGTTAGGATGAGGATGACACCAAGGTTCCTTCTGTGGAGACTGTTCTGGCCAGACTTCCTAGTATGCGAGCATTGCTATCAGGTGTCGCAGCTTCTTGGTTTTCTACTTTGTAAAAAATAATTGGCGGGTTGGTCCACCTATCTACCGTCTTGCGGTTAACCCTGTGGAGGAGATCGTAATTCCTTCGATCCCATCTATTCCTGCCGAAGCGAGTGGTATGGCCGAGATTTTGATTAGGACCTTCTACGTGATCCTGAAGCAGGGGATTCAAGGCTTTCTAGCAATATGTCACTCCTTCTCCTGGACGAGGCATGGTACTGAAGGATTGATCCAAACTCTCCAAGATTTTTTTGGCATGGAGTGCATAGTTGAATCTCTCTTCGCCAAGCTTAACCCAATGGAGTAGTGTCTCGGTAAGCTTTAGTGTACCCAGGAGGCTGATATAGACTCACTGGCCTCCTCCGATCATAATTGTCTACTTGCCAAGGTCGCTAAAGGGAAGGCGATATGTACTGAGGGTATAAGTACCCTTAGTCGTGAACTTGGTCGGTTGGCTTAGCGGCTTCGCCAACTATCTGGTGAATCGATGCGACTGTCTATGGAGCGAGACTTTGTTGCTCAAGAGGCCATGAGGATTATAACAAAAGTCGAAAGGCTTCGAGGGAACATAAAAGGCTGGAGCTTCGTCTGACTGGACTCACCTGAGACCAGAAAGCCAATAGTCAGCTGTTTGAGAAGATCAGTGCATCTTTTGCCGCCACAGAGATTGCAACAAAAGACCTGGAGGATCAGCTCGCCTCCATAACTTCCTAGAAGACCCGATTGTCGTCGAGCAGGAAGCTAAGAACGTTGCTCTTGAGAAGAATTCAAAGCTTTTCTTCGTCAGCAGCTTCAGCAATTTTGTATGGACATTTGAATATATCCTCCCTCCATTTTTTGTACTTCAAAAAAATAATATATATTTTGAGATTGTGCTCTCTTGGGCTTTATTGGGGTGTGACATGGCGAGCATGTAGTCTTTCCCCTTTTTGATGCCATCGTGGCAAGCATGGGGCTCGAGTGCCTCGATTTGACCTGGTCCAGTCAAAAGTTGAAAGGATAGGCTTCTCGTAAGGCGTAAGGAGTTACTCATATTTAATAATGGACTCCGTGTGGCTATAAATAGGGGAAACCCTTCTGTTCGACGTAACAAAAAGTTGAACGAACTTTTTGCTTTATTGAACGTATAAGGTATCTGTGTACAAAGAAGGAAGTCCTACACAGGATATTCTAAATACATGGAGAAGAGGTTTCTGGAAAAGTATGACGATGGAGATCGAGTACTGCAGCGGCTCCTTTACTCTATTGACGATCTGACGAAGAATTAACCTTGCTACGGCTCACTAGCGCCTTTGATAGGACTGGGGTCACCGATCAAGAGGCTGGCTGGACGAGAAGATCCCTTGAAGATGGTTGGTTGGTTGGTCCTTTGGTTGATAGGTGGATGAGGATGGTCGACTCTTCGTGGATGGAGATCGTTGCTCCTTTGAAGATTGTCGATTGTCAATATTCCTTCTTTCTTTTTCTTTTTCTCTCCTTTGTAGAAGAAGAACTCCTTCTATTTATAGAAACTGAGCACATATGCGATGCGCATTAGGGTTCCTGAGATATGAAAGAATCTGCCGTCATTGCACGGTACGGGCTTCTGCGGCGCTGACACATGACAGACATCGAGATTTCCCTCAAACGAGATCTCTTGGTGGTTATAAACATAACCGAAGGAGGTGACACGTGGCGCGTATCGATTTGCTTACTCGGATACAGCCGAGTAAATCTTAGGATTTTATCATAGATTTGGAGTCTAATTGATCCTCATCTAAGATTTAAATCAATCTGATATGATATCAATCATGATTTAATCCCAATCTTCTCTACAAGAGGCAATTTAAACAAACCAATTGGGGTGGACCCATGCTTTCTGTGCCTCTGGTGAGGACTAAGTGCTGCTGTGCTTTTGGGGTGATGGGTAGACCGTGCTTCTGGAGACGACGGAACCTTTGTGCTTTCAGACGACGAGTGGACTTGGCTTCGAATGACGATGAGACTTCTGTGCGTATAAAGCAACTTATGAAGCTATGTTTTGGGCTACCAGAGTTACTATGCTGTAGGCGACAAGTAGGCTTGTGCTTCAGGTTGACGAGGTTACTGTGCTTTTGGAGCGACAGGTTAACTTGTATTGGTTGCGATGGGAGTTTCTAAGTCTTCTTGTAGAGAAGTGACTTAAGCTTCTAATCCGGAGCAGATGACTGCACCATAGGAATGGAGATGGTATGAGCATATCACCATCCTGTGCCTCATGCAGACGCAGGTAAGTAGCCGCACCTCTGAACAGTGAAGATGTTGACTGCGAAGGGAAGGGTATGACACCCTTGTGCATCTGAGATTGGCGCAGGCAGATAGCTGTGCCTCTGGAGTGAAGATACTGGCTTCTGGAATAAAAGAAGGAGAGGGGGGCCTACCACCATCTTGTTTCTAAGTTGGCGTAGGAAGATAGCTGCGCCTCTGGCTCTGGCTTCTTCAAAGTGCTAGGTTGCTTATATGCTTCTGAGAGGCTGCGCCCACAAGAAAATCAGAACATGCTTCGGTGGAAGTCAATCCTCCAGTGTGTGTATCGAGAAGAAGGAAGGCTACGCTTCGATGAAGATTGCCTCCGTTGTAGATCCTTCTAGGCTTCTATCGAATCTGTACTAGATCCTTTGTAGAAGAACAAAATTAGTCCCTTATGTATGGTCTTGATGTGTCTGTACTAGACTTTGGTAGACATGACACTAAAAGGACTTCTCTCCATATCTTCTGTTTTATCTTTTTAGCACTGAGCCTGAGTCTTTTGCATCTTCTGCGCTTTGGCGAAGGGATGTCTTCAGCTGAGATTTTTTATGCTTCTATAAGACCCCCTTCAAAGTGTCCCGAACTTGAGTCAAGCTCGTGATACTTTGAACAGAAGCATGCACACGCGTCATGACTATACGAGCTGGGTGATGGCTGGTGTCATGCCTAGCTCTTAGCATTAATGGTCCTGAGTCTTCATTTCAGAGCATGGGCTCCTGATGGCTTCTTGATATTGGAGCCTCTTGCATCTTTGTCGAGATCGCAAATCTCTTTAGCAGAGGAGGTTCAGAGTCACGTTCCTTTGGTTACTCGCAGTACGGCTATCTGTCATGGAGTGGAGCTTTAGGTTAACTTGTAAGCTTTCTTCTGACCGATGTCTGGCTCGTACTTGGACTACACAAACAGCCTACATAAAGGACTATCCTCCTTCAAGAGAAGACTCGCTGCTTCAACAATGGCCTTGCTTGCCCGATATTCGGCTCTTGATGACCCTGGAGCTTGCTTGAGGCGGCCGTTGGTGGAAAATCTATTATCCAAAGAAGTTGTAGTAGAACTACCATTGGATCTCGAGACGTCCCACGTTCTGGATGGCGTGGGCGTCAATGGCGTCTCCGACCTCTGCTTCCTGGGTTTGGATTGATTGCCATTCTGACTGAGGAATAACAAGGCCTGGTGTTGTGGTTGCTCTCGCTGGCCAGCTGGGGAGATATGGGAGTCCTATGTTGGTCTTTTTCCCCGGCTCAGGCCAGTAGCATCTTCGGGCGGTAGCTTCCTTTTGACCAGGAAGTGATTGGCTCTATCACCGCCTTGCCCGCGCTATTGAGAGCATGTACCATAATTTCATCTTTTTTCTATGTATGTAACTACGAAGAGTCTGTAATAGGTCTTTGTAACCACATATTTTTATATGTAGAAGCTTTCTTGTTCCCTTTGCTTTTGTCTCCAGAATAAAGAGGGAATCTTCATAATGGATTTGCCTAACTAGAGGTAATATGGATGTGGTAGGCTTGATCTTTGCCAGGGTATAGAACGACTCAGAGGTAATATGGACGTGAAGGGTTCTATAGATGGCGATTATGGGGAATCTTCAGGAAAATGGGGCATTGTTCAGATGTTATATAGACATGACAAGCATCCTTCTTCCTAGAATTATGGGTGAGCATTCAGTTTATTCGGTACCAACCGAACCGAATAACTGAAAACCGAATTGGACCGAAACTGAATAAACAAAACCGAAACCGAACCGAATTGGTCAATAACCGAACCGAACCGAACTGAATTAAATCGGTTCGGTTTTCGGTTCATTCGATTTTTGGGTTTTTTTGTGTTTTTTTTGTTAATATATATAATAACTAAATATACCTAGATATATTTAGTATATACCTATATATATTTAGTATATACCTATAATATATATATATATATATATTATATATATATATAATATATATATGTATATAAAATATATATATATCTATTATATATCTCTCTAATCTCTCTCTATTTATATATTTCGTCTCTCTCCTCTCTATCTCTCCTATCTTTTTTTTTTCTCCCTATCTTTATCGTCTCCTCTCTCTCATCATCTATTTTTTTTTTGTATATACCTATATTTAGTATATACCTATATTATACCTATATATATATATATATATATATATATATATATATATATATATATATATATATATATAAATATAATATATATATATAGGTATATATACTAAATAAAATATATATATATATAAACTAAATTTTCTTATTCGGTTTTCGGTTTTGGACCGAAACCGAAACCCAAAACCGAAACCAAAACCGAATAAGAAAATTTAGTATTTTCAAAACCGAAACCGACCCGATTTTTTTTAAAACCGAACCGAATCTCTTATTCGGTTCGTTTCGGTTCGATTTTCGGTCCAAAACCGAATAATGCCCACCCCTACCCAGAATAATAGTTTAGAGGTAATATGGACATGATATTCTTTTCTTAGGAAGTTATGACAAGTTTGGGGTTATCATAACGGGGTGACTACTTAGAGGTAATATGGACATGGTAGACACGATATACAATAACACTTCATAGGTAATATGGACGTAAAATATTTTCTAATGATTATGACAGCTTACAGCTATTGTGGAGGAGGTGGCTACTTAGAGGTAGATATATGGTAGACACGTCTTAGGATAACATTTCAGAAGCGAGGTCATGAAATGTTTTTCAAGAGATTCACGATGATTACTGGTTCATCGTGTCGGGAGCCAGGTCCGGATGGACCCTCATGACTCCATATTGAGGCATAGAGGACGGGATGAGCCCTTGAGCGTTGTCCCGTACTGGCGGAAGGTTGACTACTTCCATCGTCGCCTTTGGAGTAGGGATGACGCCATCTTGTACCCCTGTGGCTGAAAAACTCTCGAACTGGAGAGTAACCATGTTGGCTGTGATGGTCTTCTCATCGTAATCCAATGATATGACGTTGGTGTTAATGAGGCACTGAATTTTTCCCTTCAACACATAGCAGTCCTGTGTTGAGTGATGGACGTACTGGTGATAATGGCAGTACTTGGGATGGTACACCTTTTCCCCTTCATCAGGATGCTTGGGTGCTGGGATGGACAGTTTGCCACTCTTCGTAAGCATCTCGAAGAGCTCCATCGTATCCTTGTCATTGAAGGAGTAAGTCTCCTCTGCCTCTGTGTTTTCGCAGACTTGGGGTTCGCAGCTGCTGAACCTTTGAAGATGTTGACGGTCATGGCTTGCTTGCCTTTTTCGTCTTTAGGGTTGTTGTACGAGCGTCTTTCCTTGTCTTTGGGCGCAGAAAAATATAGCCCCAGGAGCTCCGTGCCCTGGGCTTTACTTTATGCGGTATCCGCCTTTGCAATGAAAGGCGTCCACTCCGTACAGGGAGCACTGTGCCACAATTTTATAGCGGGCAGCATGTTCTTACGACAGGAGTCCATAAGCATGGGCGCGGGCATGTCGGGTGGTAATCTGAGGGCTGCCTAGCGGAAGCGCTTGATATATGCACGGACAGGCTCTTTCTCCCTCTGGATAATTTCCATGAGGGTCGGCATGGTCATATCTATGCCTCCTTCGTAGAATCGGTCTACGAACATAGTCTTCAGGTCTTCAAATGACGAGATACAATCGTCCGGAAGACTGCAGAACCACTCATAGGCTACCCCCTACAAGGCTCCTATGAATATGTTGGACATGAGGGCGTCATCCTTTGGCAGGTGCCCCATTACTGAGACAAAGTACCTCAAGTATTTTCGTGGATACCCTTTCCCTTCATAAGGTGTAAGCATTTATGGATTGTATTTGGGAGGATAGACGACGTTGTCCCACTCGACATGGTATGGCTGCCGGATCTCCATCTTTCGGAGCATTGCTTGCTTCTTCTTGGCATCATGACGAGCATATAGCTCCTTGATGGCCTGCTGTATCTCGGCCGGCATTGCGAAGCTTGTAGCCGATGGAGTAGATGAGATGGTCCTGCCTGATTGGCAGTAGATAACCTGCTGGATTTGTCATTGGTTGGCAGATCACACGCAGGTGTAGAGGCAGCGGGGGCCATGCTACTCTTGAGTTCGATTATGATCGAGGACAGAGTCTTCATGGTGTCCGTCAGCGTATCCAACTTCATCTCGAGGACTTTGATACGTCTGAGAGCTTCGTTGTTGTCTTCCTCATTGCTATCGACCATAAAGATAGACCGAGTGTGAGGGTGACTCGAGGGAGCCGTGGATCCTTCACTTTCTGGCTCAGATGCCTGAGTCTCGCTGCCCTGAGGATATACCGTAAGATGATGATCTTCTTCGGACTCAGTATGGTTGCTACCCCCGGTCTGCTGACTGGCTGTGCCAATAGAGACATCTGTGTCGTATTATGCCTCGTCAGATTGGAACACAGGGTTGTTGTGCATGGTAGGAGTCTGGCTACCCCTGGTTTTTGATAAGGCACCCAATGTAGATTTGGAACGAGTGCCTTGGAACACACCTGCATCGGGTACCTTAGCTTTACTGTTCTCTGACCTCCTCTTGGGTTTAGCAACCGATATGGAAGGATTCTGGAAGGGCTCCTTGAAGCTCTGGAACCCTGCACTGCGTAGCATGTGGCGATGCGGGGCTCGTCTTCTCTATGTCTCATCGACCCCCTGTTAGGCCTCTGACGTGGAGTCGGTGTGGAGTAGAGTCTCTGGAAGACGGAGCGCCTGCTTGGCGATGGTGCAGCCGTCTGCTAACAACGACAGTTGAGGGTAATCTGGGTACAAGAGTGCCTTGATATAGGTATGTCTTGTACCACAGATTCTTTTTTGCTTAGGAGAGGGTTGGATCTTCTGTCGTAGCAGTCTCATTGTACATGCAGGGAAGCTGCATGTAAGCATGGTTAGAGCGGGTCTGGAGAGGAAGCCTCATGTCGCTCCTACAGTGCCGCTCATATAGCTCCCTCTCTGTGGGACGTACTCTCTGGCTTGGCTTACGCACAAGAGTACCCCAGTGGAAGAGAGATTCGACTGGTTGAGGCATCGAAGCACGAGAGCAAGTCTTGTATAGCTTTCCGTCGGCCGCGCGTGTTACTGTCAACACGGGCCTCTGGTCTGCCGTTGGTGCTGCATGCTTGTTGTACGAAGCGCGAGCTACCTGGGATCTCTTCCTACTACCCCCAGCGGGTGAGTAGTATTCAGAGTCCGTCGAAGGTTTACCTAAAGGGAAAGCGATTCTGTCGAAGACAGATCTCCTTGTCGGCAATACTCTCGTCGTGAGGGGTTGGATCGGTGTGTGCTTCCTTCGGCATTGTTCCTTCGTCAGATCAACCATGGAACCACCATCTTCTTCGCCATGCTTTCCCAGGATAGGAATCGGGCACGGGGATACGGCTATAGCAGCTGGGATCTTCTCTGTGGCCTTGACGTTGAGGGGGTCCTGAGATGCAGTTCCCGCCATCGTGCTGCTGGCTGCAGCCGCCTTAGGCCTCCAGACACGTCGAGTCTTCTTCGGTTGTACAAACCGCTTCGAAGTCTTCGACTTTTCATCATAGAGAAGATCTTCAAAAGCCTGCTGGTCGAAGCGTACAACCAACATGTCTTGAGAAACTCCCAGCAAGTTGTCATCAGATTGCGTCACTGCCTTCTCGTTGGAGGAGAAGGTAGTCCCCAGCAGAGTCGCCACTTTGTTCGACGTAACAAAAGGTTGAACGAACTTTTTGCTTTATTGAACGTATAAGGTATCTGTGTATAAAGAAGGAAGTCCTAAACAGGATATTCTAAGTACAGAGAAAAGGTTTCTGGGAGAGTGCGACGATAGAGATCGAGCACTGCAGCGGCTCCTTTACTCCGTTGACGATCTAACGATGAATCAACCTTGCTATGGCTTGTAGAAGCATGAAAAATCTCAGCTGAAGTCATCCCTTCGCCATAGCGCAGAAGATGCAAAAGACTCAGGCTCAGTGCTAAAAAACAAAACAAAAGATATGGAGAGAAGTCCCTTCATTGTCATGTCTACCAAAGTCTAGTACAGACACATCAAGACCATACATAAGGGACTAATTCCGTTCTTCTACAAAGGATCTAGTACAGATTCGGCAGAAGTCTAGAGGGATTTATAAGGGATGCAGTCTTCATCGAAGCACAGCCTTCATTCTTCTCGATACACACGATAGGATTGACCTCCACCGAAGCATGTTCTGATATTCTTGTGGGCGCAACCTCTCAGAAGCATATCAGCAACCCAACACTTTGAAGAAACCAGAGCCTTCAAGCCAGAGGCGCAGCCACCTGCCGGCGCCAACCTCAGAAACAAGATGGTGGTAGGCCCCCCTCCCTTCTTTTATTCCAGAAGCCAGTATCTTCACTCTAGAGGCGCAGCTATCTGCCTGCGCCAATCTCAGATATGCAAGGGTGTCATACCCTTCCTTTCGCAGCCAACGCCTTCACTGTTCAGAGGCACAGCTACTTGCCTGCGTCCGTATGAGGCGCAGGATGGTGACATGCTCACACCATCTCCATTCCCATGGCGCTGTCATTTGCTCCGGATCAGAAGCGTAAGTCACTTCTCTACAAGAGACTTGGAAACTCCCATCGCAACCAATGCAAGTCAATCTGTCGCTCCAAAAGCACAGTAACCTCGTCAACCCGAAGCACAAGCCTACTTATCGCCTACAGCACAGTGACTCTAGTATCCCGAAACACAGCTTCATAAGTTGCTCTATACGCACAGAAGTCGTCATCATTCGAAGCCAAGTTCCACTCGTCGCCTGAAAGCACAGAGGTTCCGTCATCTCCAGAAGCACGGTCTACTCATCGCCCCAGAATCACAGCAGCACTTAGTCTTCCCAGAGGCACAGGAAGCATGGGTCCACCCCAATTGGTTTGTTTAAACCGCCTCTTGCAGAGAAGATTTGGATTAAATCATGATTGATATCTATTAGATTGATTTAAATCTTAGACGAGGATTAATTAGACTCCAAATCTAAGATAAAATCCCAAGATTTACTTGGCTATATCCGAGCAAAAAAATTGGCACGCACCACGTGTCACCTCATTCGGTTATGTTTATAACCACTAGAGATCTCGTTTGAGGGGAATCTCGATGCCTGCCACGTGTCAGCACCGCAGAAGCCCGTACCGTGCAATAACGACATATTCTTTCATATCTCAGGAACCCTAATGTATATCGCATATGTGCTCGGTTCTCTATAAATAGAAGGAGTTCTTCTTCTACCAAGAAAAGGAAAAAAAATAAAGATGGATCATTGACAATCGACAATCTTCAAAGGAGCAGCGATCTCCACCCACGACGAGTCAACCACCCTCATCCACCTATCAACCAAAGAACCAAACCAACCAACCATCTTCAAGGGATCTTCTCATTCAGACAGCCTCTTGATCGGTGACCCCAGTTTTCCATCAAAGGCGCCAAAGAGCCATAGCAAGGTTGATTCGTCGTCAGATCATCAACGGAGTAAAGGAGCAGCTGCAGTGCATGATCTCCACCGTCACACTTTCCCATAAACCTCTTCTTCTTGTACTTAGAATATCCTGTTTAGGACTTTCTTCTTTGTACACAGATACCTTATACGTTCAATAAAGCATAAATTTTGTTCAACCTTTTGTTACGTCGAACAAAATGGCAACTCTGCTGGGGATACCTTCTCCTCCAATGAGAAGGCGGTGACGCAATCTGATGACAACTTGCTGGGAGTTTCTCAAGACATGCTGGTCGTACGCTTCGACCAGCAGGCTTTTGAAGATCTCCTCTCTGATGAAAAGTCAAAGACTTCGAAGCGGTTCGTACAACCGAAGAAGACTCGACGTGTCTGGAGGCCTAAGGCGGCTGCAGCCAGCAGCACGATGGCGGGAACTGTGTCTCAGGACCCCTCAACGTCAAGACCACAGAGAAGATCCCGGCTGCTAAAGCCTTATCCCCTCGTCTGATTCCTCCCGGGAAAGCATGGCGAAGAAGATGGTGGTTCCATGGTTGATCTAACGAAGGAACGATGCCGAAGGAAGAGCACACCGGTCCAACCCCTCACGACGAGAGTATTACCGGCAAGGAGATCTGTCTACGACAGAATTGCTTTACCTTTAGGTAAACCTTCGACGAACTCTGAATACTACCGCTGGGTAGTAGGAAGAGATCCCAGGTGGCTCGCTTAAGTCCTAAAATTAGCACCTATTTATTTGCCAAACTATGTCGTAATTACAATCGAGATTATGGTTTAATAGCACAAAATTTTATGGTTCAGATTTAGGCATATAAATACCATAAATATATGTTAAAATAATAATTCTAGATTTTATACATATATATTCTCAGATTTACTCAAAACTATTCAGAATTCCTATCAACACGCTGTCACCACCACATTTTCGGATAGGTTATTTTTGACTAAATTAAATTTTACTATTAATGTGCCATTAGCATGACAATTATTTAATTCATAGATTATGAATTTCTATTTAGTTAGACCCTAGTCATGGCTAGTTTAGTTGTAACCATTAAATTAGGGCCAAACCACTTATTTTCCTAAAAGCCTTTCTCCTAACTAATTAACATGGAGAGGATTAGGGATAGCAAAACCTAATTAAACCCATACTAAACCCTACATGGCCGACCACCTATAGAAAGGGTTTCTTCCATTTCTCTCATTCTACACTCTCCAAAATTTCTTTCCATTTTTTTCATGGTGTGCTAAGGGATTGGGGAGCTTAAGGAAGCTTGGTAGAGACTCTAGCAAGGATTTGGAACCTTCTTCCTCTCCCTCATTCCCCAAATTTGTAGGTCCTTGAGGAGGCACCGTTCTCCATAGGTATAACTCTCTTCCCTCTCATTTGTATGGTTAAATTTCAAGTAAATTGTAGGAGACCCCTCTAATGGCTAGATCCAACCTTCTAGATAGTGAAATAGGTATTAGAGGACTCATTCCTAGTATATCTATGGTTTAGAATAGTGTTATTTGGGTAGCTATGAGATTGTGACCACCAAGTGTTTGATACAAGTTCTCAAAGGGATTTTGTACCATGTTTTTGTTAGTCCAATGATTATATCATGTTTTTGAATATGGCTAATCAATTAAGTTTAAGATAATGACGTCACTAATATTCATGGAATCACTATCATGTTGCTACTTAAAACTTAGCATTGTCCTAATATTAGCATTGTCCTAAATTTTTCTATATCATATTGCTATGCTTGTATCATATTGTTCTATTTGTCTAACATGTACTGGTAGACATGCAATAAGCATGATCAAGTTTTGTCAAACCAGGACATATACAATAGAGAATTATTGATGGGCCAAAGACGGTGTTATACAAGAAGATTTTTTGAACCGCCTAACGACCTATCCGGGACCTCGTATCGGGGGTTCCGCTGCCCGGTCAGCGGACAGGAGTCGAGGGGGCAGCGCCACCCGTGGGGGTTCGGGGGCGAAGCTACCGAAAGGTATTCAGATTTCCAGATCTGTTTATCTTTGGACGACCGCCGTCAAGTAAAAAAGGCGTCTTCAAGTCTGCTCAAATATTTAAAGAAAGACGTCATCAAAGGGCTCTTGGTTTTTCCTATTTCATCAATATATTTTTCATACTTATCGAGTCTAGGAATACGATGTAAACTGCATCGTACTGGCAAATAGGCTATCCAAGAAATATTTTCAAAATACCCTTTTATTTTGAAAACAAGCCCACTTACAGAAGTCCAAACTACTTCCTAACTGTTTGACTTTTCAAAAAGCCTAAAAACCAATTTACAAAAACCCTGAAAGAACTCCAACAGAATTCGGCCCGAATTCGGCCAGAGTTCGGTTAGTGAACGTTGTTTTTTGAACTTGGTCTTCCCGCAGTTACGAATTCCAACGAGATTTTCTCATAGAGTTCTGTCCGAATTCTGCCCAAATTCTGTCAGAATTCTGCCTTTGAAAAAACTATAAAGAGAAGGATTTCGATCATTCCAATTCCCTCATACAAATTCACTTTCATATCTCTTCTCTATAGCCTACTACTTCTTCCAAAGTGTTCCAAAGCTTTCATTTTCAAATCCCAAGCCAGTTGCAATCCTCTGGTCGATTTGCCAGTGCGGTATGATCTAGAAGTTTCAGAGCGATTGTAATTAGAGGCTTGATTGAAGGTAGACACTTCACAATTGAAGTTGGTCGAGTACTTCGGATCAAAGCTCGCGTTGTAGAAGTTGCAAGAACTTCAGATGAAAACTTGTGGTAATTTTCTATAGTGGATTCAACTGGAAGCTAGAGTTCTTCCGACTGGACTAGTCCTCACAAGAGAAAACCACTATACATCCTTGTGTTTGCGTTTGCTCTCTACTCTCTAGTTTTCATTTACATATCTGTGATATATATATATATATATATATATATATATATATATTATGTGATCTTGCTGCTAACATTTTTAAATAGTTAATTTCTGCTGCCTACTCTATTCACCCCCCCTAGAGTATTGTGCTTTATAACTCGTTCCTACAATCGGTCCTACAATTGGTATCAGAGCGGGTTCTCTTTATATAGGTATTGCTATCATACCAATTATTCCTACAATTGGTATCATAGCCTGTGCTGCATCTAGAGGATTATATTCTGATCCCAATTGTTCCTACAATTGGTATCAGAGCCAGTGCTCCATCTAGAGATATTATTGCAGGTGCTCCATATAGAGATATTATTGTTTATACCAATTGCTCCTTCAATTGGTATCCTAGCAAGGACTATATTATTTGGCTTAACATCCTTGGAGCAGATCCTCATTATCAGAGCGGGTAATACAGGTAAAGCGAGGTAACACTGCTATTATATTCTTATTTATTGCAGCTGTTACATATATCACAGTATCACATATGGCAAGTATGTACTTCACAACTGAAGAGCAATCCTCAAATAGACTCCACTATTTGATGGAACAAACTATAGTTATTGGAAGACGTGAATGAGCTTCTACCTGAAGTCTCTAGATTTTGACTTATGGTCGATTGTTGTCAATGGCTACAAGAAGCCTACTATCGCTTATATTCTCACATCCTCTATAATCAATAAGCCTAATTATAGTTACATGGAGGAAGAGAAGAAGTTATCTAGCCTTGATGCAAAAGCTATGCATATCTTTTACCGTGTTGTAGACATAAATGTATTCAATCTTATTACTACTTGCACAACATCTCATAAAATTTGGAAAGTTCTTGAAGCTACTTATGAGTGCAGGTATGAAAGCAAAGCTAGCCTTCATAATGATGCAAATATGTACATGACAAAATTGGGATTTAAGGTACAACACAATTCTTTATACGAAGAAGAGCTGGTATATGACAACTGCAAGAAGATAGGCCACATCCAAGAAGATTGTACTACTGCTAGAAAGGAGAGTCACTACGAACGATGAAAATAAGAAAGATCGTCATCTCACAAGTACACTAGTACGAGTATATGGTGTAAAAGCGAAGCAAGAGATTCTAAAGAAGAAGAAGAAGAAGAAGAAGCGAGACCTCATAAAGCAGCAAATTTATGCTCAATGTCATTATCTAACGAGGTACAAAATAATTCCATTCTTGAAGAGAATAAATTTTTTGATGAGTTATCTTATGCTTTCAATGATCTATTAGAAGAACACAATAAAGTATTAGATAAGTATAAGCAAGCTAGAAAGGATATTCTATCCTATAAGCGGAAGAATGAGAACCTTACTTGCTTATTGAATGATGCAAGAAATACTTCTACTTCTGATAATTCTACTGAGATTTTCACACTTGATTTTAGATTGCATGAGGCACTTGATTGCATTGAGAAAAGCACTCAAAAAATGCTATACTTAAGGAGGAATTAAAATCAGAAAAGAAGAAGTATTCTATTGCTTCATGTAGAATTGATGCTCTTTCTGCTAAATATGATGAGATCTGTGCTAACTCTAAAAAGTTAGAGATTAGACTAGGAAAGCAGGTAGTACAACCTATGACTCAGTCTAACACAAGACACATAGCACATCAGAAAGTCACACACGATAGATCATCTAGAAATGAAGCAAGCAAAGCTAAAGCTTCACACAATCATACTTTCTATTACAAGTATCCACGCACATCATATCACACTACTGCATGTTCTCATACTACTGCACATAGCACTAATGTTAATTCTTTCTGTCATTATTGCGGTATGAATGGACACGTTTCTAATTGTTGTCAGATTAGAAAGCTAGTTGATATGAACTTGTGCAAATGGGTTCCCACAGCTAACAAATGTGGATCCAAGTATTGGATACCAAAGTCTTCACCTAATATTTTGGGTTCCCAAAGCTAACAAATGTGGATCCAAGTATTGGATACCAAAGTCTTCACCTAATATTTCAGGTGGAGCTATTTATGCTAAACCTTAGAACCATGGAACATGTTGGTGATTGTAAAGCTACCAAGGTCATCTTCCAAGCAATTGCACCAACATAAGTGTGGTCACTAGAACCACTTCGGTAACATGCTTCCTAAATAGTTTTTAATATCTAGCATGTTTTTATTGACTTCTTACTATTAACTTTTATTGATATCTTTTAAATTGTTTACTGTTTGAATCAATGTGAGACATAATCCTAGCTTGACAGGCTGTTTAGCTTAAATGTTTAGTTCACACTATATAGTATTTTATTAGTGTGACACATTTGTCTATGTATGCTCTTTATTTTAGTTTTATCCTTGAAGCATGCATACCACTCTAGTCTATAGGAGCTTTTGTTTTTGGTTAATATGCTTTTGACTCTTCGTCTTTAATATTTTTTTTAATGGCCACTTCTTACCGATTTGTCTTTAACGTATCATATTTACTTTGATTGGTATTTTGTAAGTATGTATGTTTAGCACAAGTCTTCTATTTACTTGAAAAGTATATACATATATTTTATGTTAACCTTGTGCTTGCATAATATACTTCACTATTGATTCTCATATTTTATTTTGATTAACTTCTTATGAATCAATTACATCTTTGTCTGATAAAGTTTATTTATGCATATTTTTGATCTTGTGATATTTTTTATGCTTATTAAGGATACATGAATAATTTTTTTTATTTTATATTGCTCATATGTTTGTTATATTTTTTGTATAAATATCTTTATGGGAATATGTGTTAAGTTCAAGTTCTATACTATATTATTTTGAAAAGGAGTTTCAAACTTGTACTTATCTCATACTTCAGCTATTGATTACTTTAAACAAATTAATGTTCTTCTCTTTATTAGCTTATTCCTTAAAGCCTCTTTAATAATGTTTTTCTTGGCTTTTTGGTTGACATTTTGGATACATGATATTTTTAAACCATTATTTGGGTATTTACTTCTTTTATATTTAGATATTCTAGATTTCGATGTTGTTCGATGATACTGCATATATTCCTTTGAATCTAAGTTCTTAAGAGTAGAGATCATTTTGGGAACAAGCCGAAAGGGTCCTTCTGCCATACAGGTGTAAATAGACTGAAGCGACACGGT
>JANAVB010015400.1:1909396-1941896 GCA_029216955.1 Iris pallida | reverse complement strand
ACAACTGAGGGAGAGAGCATTCCAAACCTGCGAAGCCAGGTCACCTGACGAGAAGATGTGCTCAACCGATTTAGACTGACGCTCCTCATAGCAATTATATGCCGAAGCTAAACTATAGCCTACGGTAGTAAGGGTGTCATCAGTGGGAAGCTTCTTACGATGAGCTCTCCATAGCAGAATGACCATTTTTTAGGATACAGGTTTGCCAGAATGCCCGTAGTAGAAGATGGCTGACCAATGCCACGAATCTTCTTCTTGCGAAGGCAAGTGAGAAGGATCTGTGAACGGAGGGGACCACCATAAGGAATCTAGTTCCAACTTAATCGTAAACCAGAGGCGGCTAATGCAGCAGCAGCTTCCTCTCTGATCCATGCCCGAACCCTCTCCCAATTCTACGCCCCGATAGAGTCCCATAGATCTCGAATCTCGCTAAAAGAGGAGCAGCCTGACGGTGGGGAGAAGGGCATCCCCGACCCAATGTTCCAAGAAAATGGACGAAGCTTCCGAACCTAGATTGAAATGTATCAAAGGTTCGGCAAGGTGACGTCCGTTCAGGATGCGGCACCAGGACGCCGAAGCTCTGCAGTTCGGAGAAGCGACCAACGGTGAATGTGCTTGAAGTATCTAGCCTTCATGAACCTGGTCCAAATATAATGACTGCCACGAAGCTTCCACCACAACTTTATGGAACAGGCGTCCACAACTTGAGACAACCTACAGAAACCTAGACCTCCCTCAGCTGTAGGTTTTGTCACGCCCCGATCCCGCAGAGTCCTTTCGTCCTCGCTTCGGACCTTTTGGGATCGTTCGTCCTCGCTAAGACGTGATGTCGTGCAAGCCTAAGTTGTGCTTGCACAAGGCCAAGACCTGGAACAAGACAAGATAGACAAGGTTGATAATACACAGCGGAACGTATCGCAGATAATTGAAAACAACTGACATATTTCAGAGTACAAGCACTGAACACAATGGTAACAAGAAACAAATATCTTATTGATTTTATTTGAACAGATTACAAGCTCTCATTTCTCTGATACAATGTTACATTCTCTCAGAACTTTACAGATTACAATGATCCCGTTCCCATACATTACATCCTTTTATATACAAAACCAACTCTTGCAACAGATGCATCTCTTGGGCATCTCTTTTGATTTCTGGCTCCTGAGGATGAGGCTCGAGCTATCGCTTCGGATTCCTTTTCGATGCATAGTGCACCTGCATGCAGACTGATGGTGGGTCAGTATATCAGCATACTGGTGAATTGTGAACAAAGAGCTACATTTGTCTGAAACGATCACTGTTCATTTATTGAGAAAGCGTTTCTTATGATGTGATCTTGCTACTTTTTACCTATGTTCATTCCAGCATACAAAGCCAGTTTACATCTCTTTTGAAAACATCTTTGAAAAGCCAATTTCAATTCAGTTTATTTCAAGCATACAAGGGACTATTCAATTCTAGCACGAGGACTGTTCATTTCATGTGCAGTACGCAGTGTGTTTCATGAGCATATCATTTTTTTTGTTCTAGCAACTGTTAGGGTCAATGACAAGCATGATACGTTATCTTTTCTTTAGTGGGACATATATTCATGGCAAAGGTTAATCTCTTGCAAGCATTTATAGAGGAACTTAAGCAACACATGTATATCCTTTTCAGTGACTCTTACCATAGCCGACGATCCTTTCCTGCACAAGACAAAGATTAGCATAACATGATAAACCAACATTGTTCCTTATTCATCTCTGTATTGATAGTTCTCAACAGAACATTGTTGACACATGCAGACTGAAGGGCAGCTGTGACTCTTGGATTCAGCACGTCGCTAGCAGGCATAACATTCCCGAGGTGTAGCATTTACCTCATTCAATATTTCCGAGGTGTAGCATTTACCCTTTCGACAGATCCGAGGTGTAGTATTTACCTCTTTCAACATTTCCTGAGGTGTAGCATTTACCTCAGGGTACCCTTTCAATTCTCTTACAACATATTCATGTCCGAGTGTACATGACCACAATCACAACATCTTTGAGGGACAAGCATCATCATTTCCTTGGAACGCAACAACAGTTCTATATAGATATAGCATATCATTTTACCTTTGAAAGCATACTAGTTCGAGGCAATAAGTAATCTCTTTTCTTTTCTTATTAGCATAGCAACAGTTCATTGATTAAAGGCAACATCTCTACTTTAGCATATAGGCATCAGTTCGTTTCTTATTAGCAGGCAATCATCTCTTAGCATACAAGTTATCTTATTTCTTGTTCTTAGCATAGCAATATATGGATTCTTTAAAAGCATACTCAATGATTTATATCTTGTTATTAACAATAGCATTCAATCAAAAACTCAGATTCTTATTAGGCGTAAGCGAATCAGCAAATGAGACTTCGTCCACTCATCCAGATCAATCATCTTCTGTTGCAGAGCCAGCAATCCGATCTTTCTGTCTATCTAGTGCCTTCGCGGAGTGGGACACTATATAATTACCCACCGAAAAGAAGTTTCGTCCTCGAATCTTAAGGAGAAACTTATGATATCCTTAGCAGCGATAGTCCCATCCTTCGCCATCATCAATCCATGAAATCACAATTCAGATCATATCAAAACTCTTGTTCAATCAAGCATTTCAATCTCAATCAAATCGATAAAATTTGCCGGCATCATAAAAATTTACAGACTTATTGTATGGAACGTTCATCTCATTGATGATATCGAGCAGACAAGGAATTCTTAATCGGAGGAACTTAAGAATTCAATTGAATCAAAATTGGCCAGATGATCGTGTTGCTTTGATACCACTCTGTCACGCCCCGATCCCGCAGAGTCCTTTCGTCCTCGCTTCGGACCTTTTGGGATCGTTCGTCCTCGCTAAGGCGTGATGTCGTGCAAGCCTAAGTTGCGCTTGCACAAGGCCAAGACTAGAACAAGACAAGATAGACAAGGTTGACAATACGCAGCGGAATGTATCGCAGATAATTGAAGCAGCAACGGACATATTTCAGAGTACAAGACTGAACACAATGGTAACAAGAAACAAATCTCTTTATTGATTTCATTTGAACAGATTACAAGCTATCATTTCTTTCTGATACAATGTTAGATTCTCTCAGAACTTTACAGATTACAATGATCCCGTTCCCATACATTACATCCTTTTATATACAAAACCAACTCTTGCTACAGATACCATCTCTTGGGCATCTCTTCTGATTTCTGGCTCCTGAGGATGAGGCTCGGGCTATCGCTTCGGACTATCCTTTTTGATGCTTAGTGCACCTGCATGCAGACTGATGGTGGGTAGTATATCAGCATACTGTGAATTGTGAACAAAGAGCTATATTTGTCTGAAACGATCACTGTTCATTTAGTGAGAAAGCGTTTCTTATGATGTGATCTTGCTACTTTTTATCTATGTTCATTCCATGCATACAGAGCCAGTTTACATCTCTTTTGAAAACATATTTGAAAAGCCATATTTCAATTCAGTTCATTTCAAGTATACAAGGGACTATTCAATTCTAGCACGAGGACTGTTCATTTCATGTGCAGTGCGCAGTGTGTTTCATGAGCATATTATTTCTTTTGTTCGAGCAACTATTAGGGTCAATGACAAGCATGATACGTTATCTTTTCTTTAGTGGGACATATTATTCATGGCAATGGTTAATCTCTTACAAGCATTTATATAGGAACTTAAGCAACACATGTATATCACTTTTCAGTGACTCTTACCATAGCCGACGGTCCTTTCCTGCACAAGACAAAGATTAGCATAACATGATAAAACCAACATTGTTCCTTATTCATCTCTATATTGATAGTTCTCAACAGAACATTCTTGACACATGCAGACTAAAGTGGCAGCTGTGACTCTTGTATTCAGCACGTCGCTAGCAGGCGTAACATTCCCGAGGTGTAGCATTTACCTCATTCAACATTTCCGAGGTGTAGCATTTACCTCTTTCGACAGATCCGAGGTGTAGCATTTACCTCTTTCAACATTTCCTGAGGTGTAGTATTTACCTCAGGGACCCTTTCAATTCCCTTACAACATATTCATGTCCGACTGTACATGACCAGCAATCACAACATCTTTGAGGGACAAGCAATCATTCATTTCCTTGGAACACAACAACAGTTCTATACAGATATAGCATATCATTTTACCTTTGAAAGCATACTAGTTCGAGGCAATAAATAATCTCTTTTCTTTTCTTATTAGCATGGCAACAGTTCATTGATTAAAGGCAACATCTCTACTTTAGCATATAGGCATCAGTTCGTTTCTTATTAGCAGGCAATCATCTTCTTAGCATACAAGTTATCTCATTTCTTGTTCTTAGCATAGCAACATGTGGATTCTTTGAAAGCATACTCAATGATTTACTATCTTGTTATTAACAATAGCATTCAATCAAAAACTTAGATTCTTATTAGGCATAAGCGAATCAGCAAATGAGACTTCGTCCACTCACCCAGATCAATCGTCTTCTGTAGCAGAGCCAGCAACCCGATCTTTCTGTCTATCTAGTGCCTTCGCGGAGCGGGGCACTACAGGTTTGGCCATAGTTTCCCAGCTAGCCCAGTGGTGCTTGTCTGTACCTTCGTAGTAAACCCAGAAAAATTGGCGAGAAGGCTTTCTATGGAGTTAAACACGTTCTTGGGAGGTGAGCCAGCAGCTAGGGTGTAGATGGATGGAGGATAGCACGTGCTGAATTAGAATCATCTTCCCTCACTACAACAAAAAACCCTTTTAATGACGGCTAAAAAGTATCATTAATAACAAACCATGACCCTTTTTTTCAAAGCAACCGTTATGAAAACGGGTGTTATAAATATTTTTTAAAAGCGTTATAAAAAAACCATCATGAATAGTTTCTATAAAAGCGTTATGAATAGTTAATATATAGTGTACAATTCAGAACAATTTAAAATGTTATGAATAGATAATATGTAGGCTCAATACAGCACATTTATACACTTTATACTATTCAAATTAACATATTTATAATGCTCTATACTGCACAGTATATTACATTCCAAAAACTTAACATTATATATCACCATCTTTATTACATTTCTCAAAATAGAGTACATATCAACATCTTCATTACATTGAATATCCGAATACATATATTTACAACTACCAAAATTGTCCACATCAAAACTTGGCCACATTAAAACTGCCACAGAACATGTAGCAAAATCCTGAAAAAGATAAAAACAAAGTTCAATATACTTTATTTATTTGGGTAAAATCTATTGTAAGTTTAACTTATCCGTATCCGTGTTCGTATCCTGAGTCCGTATCGTGGCCTTATGGATGTTGATTGATAACGACAAATTTGTAGAAACATAGGAGAAAACCTCACCTGGATTGTGCTGTCCAAATAGAACCTGGGTAATTGCCAATCCGCCCGCCTCTCCAGGATACCCAGCCCACAAGATCGCCCCGACGGTCCGATCATCCTTCGCGAAGCTGACATCCACCGGACGTAGGTGCTACAGTTCACGTCTATTCCTGAAGAGAAAAAAATCCAAGGTTCTTGAAGCTCGACTAGAAATTAAATCAATCAGAGGATTATGAAACTCTCGATCAAATGACAGTCATATTTATTGTGCATTTGATAGACTCGAGTCAAACCAACTCAGCAATTTGTGTCGAGACTAAGACTAATAATAGAGATGAAACGAAAATGACTTTGAGTCAGAATGAATCTGAAAGAAGAGTCACAACCAAAATCTATGGAATATGCGAGTCTGAACACGGATAAGGACATTAGGTTATTGGAAACAAATATATTCAAATAGGTACATAAGTAGTCACCTATATTGCATGAATATAGACACAGATACTGGTGCGTAGACAAAACAATATAGATAAGGGCACCATTTTCCCATATCGGTGCAAGCATAATGCATGTTTTCATGGGAACAAAAATGAGCGACAAAACAACTTATATTACTTGTACACAATACAACATGAATATTATTTAAGGATTGAACCCTATAAGGTGACCAGCAGCATCATGCGTTACTAGAAGACATAATATTGTTCGTATTCTAAACTACCTGAAACACCTATTCATGAAGTAATTTGCAATCTTCATTCACTATAACATCCTTGACCCTGCACTTTCTTTGCATTTCAGATGTACTGGCATTAGTTAGAAAATAAGTCTCAATTATCACCTTCTGTAAGAACAATTAACATATGTGAAGTTAAGGGAAGGTAAATAAATGCACCTGCTTGGAATGACCTCAAAGCCAACTATGCGAGAATCATCAGTCTCGGGGTCATTATGATACATGACCTTGAATCTTAGGTGGTTATTGATGTAATATTTATCTTCTTTATTCTGGTAAAAAGAATATTGACACAAAATATCAAGTTCACCTCAAGTAAGTTACCACAGAACATTAGAAAGCAACATATACAAACTTACACCAGCTAGCACATCTTTGTACCCAACACGGAAACCGTGTTCATAACTAGGCAATTGGCTTCCATCCTTCTTTGTCTAGGGACCGCCACAGGAAGATTATCCAGGATCCTATTGGATGCACCACAAAATTGTTAATCTGGATTAAGCATGGGCTAACAGAGTTGTTAAGCATTTGACAGATGTTAGAATA
Organism: Iris pallida; assembly: GCA_029216955.1. NCBI lineage: Eukaryota > Viridiplantae > Streptophyta > Magnoliopsida > Asparagales > Iridaceae > Iris > Iris pallida. The sequence goes on along the minus strand of JANAVB010015400.1, from coordinate 1,935,251 downwards.
TAAAGTGTGTGTTTCTGTCCATGTTTGATTATGGTAAAGCAATATTCTCCAAGAGACAAAAGTAGCTATGGTCAATGTCATCTAAATCAGACTTCACAAGGTATAAAACATATTAGATATGCTAACAATGTGAAAAGTAGAGAATCAATCGCACACTTGGCTTTAGCTCATGTAAGAATTGGTTGCTCCACGCATATTGGAGAACCAACAACCACTTATATGAAGTGGACCTCTAGATTAGCAATAAATTTATAAGGGAAAAACGATATGATGTTATACTTACTTATTAACTCGGTACTCATCGTCATTTTTCTCTTTAAAATTTTTTACCGTCTCTTGGGTAAGCTTCTTATGGCAAGCCACTTTGCACGACTCATCCATGTCCGGCACCACGGGCCCGGACAGGGCGTTCCTCTGCAGCTGGAGCGACTCGAGCGAAAAGCCGAACACGCAAGCCAGCACGGGCCCGGTGAGCCGGTTTGCGCTCAGGTCGAGGTAGTTGAGCCCCGACAGCCTGGGCAGGACCCAGTCGACGCGACTGGTCAGGAGGTTCGACGAGAGAGAGGTAGCGCAGCGTGGCCGACAAGGCCGGGATCTGGCCGGAGAGGTTGTTGTGCTTCAGGTCGAGGCGGACGAGCGCGGACGAGTCCGGGAAGTACGGGATCCCGCAGAGCAGAACCCTTCCGCCTGTCCGGTGTTGTAGATCGCTGCTACCACCGTGTTGCCCAGCATCACGTACGACACCACGCCGGAGAGGAACGTCACGAATCTGCTCCCTATTTTTTGTCAGGAGGAAGAAGAAATTAAAAACCCTAGCCCTAATTTTGAAGAGAACGGTCTCTAGGGTTAGGGTTTTGGAGTTGGGGAAGGAGAAGAAGAGGAGGGTTGCTGAACTAGAGTTAGGGTTTTGGATCTATCCTTAGGATTTTGGAGTTGGGGGAGAGGAGGAAGGAGAAAGGAGGAGAAGGAGAAGACCGACAAGAATTGGAGGAGAGAAATTTTTTTTTGAAGCACGCGCGGGGTGTAGAAGGATTTTGCCAAAAATTGAACTTAAAAAATATTACAAGTTTCACCGATCTAAAATATTAATGAAGTTTTGTTTTATAACCGTTATAAAAAGTCCAAAATTAGCCCAAACAGTCATAGAAAAAAGGTATTTCAACTTTGATAACGCTTAGGTACCAGGCGTCATCAATACGTCTTGTTGAGCGTTATTATTAGGCCTTTTTGTTGTAGTGCCTCCAAGCAAAAGAATCGTGTTGTGCTATCCCTCAACTTTTTTTTCTCATTTTACCTACCAAGCCATCAAAGATGCCCGCGTTGGATCTGCCGTACACCAACGGGCACCCGAGGTATGAGAAATGAGGGTACAAAATAGTGAAGGAAGTAATATTGGTGAGGGTAGCCCAATTGATCTCTATTGGTCGAGTGGTGACTATAAATAATGCTCTTATTGGAGTTAACACGCTGCCCAGAACATCTGGTGTATCTCTCCAGCATGTTCATAACCACCTTCACAGACCAGACATTGCCAGCTGAGAAGATGAGGATGTCGTCAGCGTAGGCCAGATGGGTGATTATATAGCAACCACTAGATGTGTGATTACTAGAAACAGGGGGGGTTCTGACCATCTTGTTCAGATTTCGGCTCAAAGCTTCTGCAACGATAATAAATATGGTGGATGAAAGAGGGTCGCCTTGTCTAACATTGCGACTAGCTTTGAAGAAGCCCTCATCTTGATCGTTAATGATCGTAGAGAACCAGGGGTCGTAGATCGATCTCCACACAATGTCGATCCAAACCTTCAAAAACCTGAAGGCTCTGAATACCCAAATCATAATTGCCAGTCGAGCCTATCGTACGCCTTTTCCATGTCAAGTTTAATAGCAATATTTCTACCCCTGGATGGGAATTTGATGCAGGTGACCATCTCTTGGGCCAGAAGGTTTGTCTAATATGTTTCGTCGCGCGAACGACTTTGCTCTTTAGAAATAATCTTCGATATGATATTGTTGGTGAAGGTGCAAAGGCTCAAGGGACGGAAATCCTTGAAGGTTTTTAGATTATCTTTATTGGGGATAAGAATCAGGTTGGCGCTAGATATCGATCTGGGGTATCTGGCTCCTTGGAAGAAGGCAGTTACTGCCTGGTGGACGTCCGACTCGATAATGTCCTAACAAGATCTGAAGAGGACACCCGAGAAACCGTCCGATCTTGGGACGTGTGCTTGTCCAGAGCCTACATGGCATCCTTGACTTCAATCTAGGAGGGCAGGAGTTGCAGCTAAGTGTTATCTTTGTCTTCTATCAGCGAGGGATCGCTGCAAAAAATTCTTCATCCCTATGGATGACTTCTTTGGTGAAAGTTGGGAGTCGCAGCCGCTTGAATGTCCCTTTGATCTTTCAAGATGTGACCGTTCTCATCCACAATCTGGTGGAGGTTAAGCTGTTGTCTACGTCCATGTTTGCCATTGATTGTAAAAGTACAGAACAATTGTATAGGACTGAACTTAGACTTACAATACAAACTTGCTCGTACAAAAAAGCCTAGGGACGAAAACCTAGGTACATCAATCTAAGTGATTGTTTATTTTTGATTCTGGGGTGACGGTAGAGGCTCGAGAAAGCGACGACAGCTCTGCCTTACTCCTTGGACGATCGGACGTAGCCTTGGCTCTGATGAAGAAATGCTCTCGGAATACGTGGAAAGAATCCTCTGTGTGCGCCTTTGTCTCTCTATGTGTCCAGCCGGGGGGAGAGTCTCCTTCTCTATGGAATTCTCCTTCTCTTTTTCTCCCTTATTCTCCAAAAATCCCTCTCTCCCGGAGGTTTGCAAAGAAATGGCACCTTGCTATTTATAGAAGTGGGGGTGTGATCATTAGGGTTTGCGATGATTCCCCCCTTAAAAAGTCGGCAGCCAATCATCTGGACCATTAATCTTGATTGCATTACATCTGGGCAGTTAATTCTTGATTGCGCTCCGTATGGGCAATTAATGCTGATTACAATCTTCATAATTTGTCATAACAAGCTCGGATCTTCCACCACATGTTCAATTTGCTTAATTACAACAAATCTGATTTGATCCGAGTAATTATGGTAATTGCACTAAATCTGGTTGTTATGATTTTGCGAGCAGCCATAATTTCGAGGGGATAGGACAGCCACGTGTCTCAACTATCATGAGGATCGCCATATGTCTCAACTGTCATGAGGAACACCACGTGTCTCAACTGTCGTGAGTGGAGACGTCCTGACAGAGCCGTATGAATACGGTCTCTAAATGAACCGCATATGGGTGGCCCCCACATTCCTAGCCGCATGAAGGTAGCAGCCGTATGGAGGTGACAGCCGCATAAGGTAGTAGCCGTATAAGGAAGCAGCCGTATGAAGGAGGCAGCGCATGAAGGAGACAGCCGCATGAAGGAAGCAGCCGTATTAAGGAGGCAGCCGCATGAAGGAATGACAGCCGCATAGGAATGACAGCCGCATATGGAGCTTTGGACTTGACGGATCATGCCAGCTATAAAAGATTTTCTTCTTTTCCCTAGGAACACGCCATCAAGTCAGAGTCATCATATCGACTTTGATGTCAAAGCTGTCATTTGTCAGAGCTGTCATTGTCAGAGATGTCATTGTCAGGGCTGCCGTCAGAGTAATTAATTCAAGCTGCTGCTTTATGGCCAGTTGTCAGATCGAACAGCGTGAGGCCACGTGGCGTGGAGCCATCCGAGCCGTATGAAGGACTTTTGAAGCCGCATGAGGCTCTTTCTGTTTTCTGAACCGCATGGGATCCTGAAGGACCTATGAGCCGTATGAGGCTCCTTCTGTTTTTGAGCCGTATGGGCTTTCCTTATTTTTTTCATGCTTCTACAAGACCCCCTTCAAAGTTTTCAATTTGCAAAATTAAAATACTTTGAATAAGAAGCATAGCTATATATAAGCTCTTCTGGCCGCAGAGGATGTTCTGACCGCATGGACTTTCTAGTCGTATGGACTTTCTAGCCGCATGGACTTCCTAGCCGCATGGACTATCCAGCCGCATGGACTGTCTGGCCGTATAGACTCTCTGCCACGTGTGTGTCTCCTGCCACGTGTATTTTTATTAATTGCTCTTGATTTGCTTTGGATTTAAAGCCGCCTTTTTGGGGCAGGATCCCAAGGGTCGGTTTTAAATATCCAGGTTTCTGACCGATGAGTCGGTTTTGTTTTTATGTAGCACGCGGATCGAAGCGTCCGTCGGTTCACGAGCCCCCTTCCTTCTGTCTATGAATATGAACATTTTTGGTCAGAGAGACTTCTTTACTTTCTCTCCTTCAACTCTTCTTGCCCTAAGTTGCTGTCTTCGTCTTCCTTCTCCACTCATCAATTAACAATGGCCCCCAAGTCTTCCAAAGCCACGATGAAGGGTAAGGGAGTGGCTTCTTCATCAGCCACGGCACCTGAAGTCCACCCCGACGTTCACCCCATCATTGCTGGTAAGGGTTTGGGAATATCGTATACTTCAAATCCTAACAAAGACGGCTCTGTTGCATGCTTTATGCACAAGCCTTTAATGCGTCCCTCGTCTTCATAGAACTGTTCAAATTGTATGAGCCGCATGTATGTTCCACGTCCGAGTCACATGGGGGTATACCCTATGTCTGAGCCGCATGGGAGTTTGTCTAGTAGCCACATAAATACTTCACAACTGAACCGTATAATGACCCTTCGAACAGAGCCGCATGAGTCTTCCAGAATCGAACCGCATGAAGCCCCTCAAATAGAACCGTATAAGCTTATCTGTACTGGGCCGCATAAAGCTGTGCTGAACCGAGCCGCATGAGCTCCTCTAAAATGAGCCGCATAATGCTCCGCTAAGTAGAACCGCATAAGCCCACACTAAACAGAGCCGCATAAGCTTACGCTAAACAGTGCCGCATAAGCTTATATTCGAACATAGCCGCATGAGCTCTTTTAAAACGGAACCGCATAAGCTCGTCTTTAAACAGAGCCGCATAAGCTCGTCTTAAAATAGAGCCGTATAAGCTCATGTAAGCCAAAGCACTCAGTAATTTTGTTTTAGCCATCTTTTGATTTGTCTCTTTCTTCCTTCTTCAGTGAATCTGCCAGTTAATGCAGCAGAAGAGCCTCTGGTGGGTCGCACACAATCGACTATGGGCTATCGATATGACCACATAGTCGAGTATGTGACGAACCAGCTTCCAAAAGAGTCTTTGGAGAGGCTGAATGCTATCAAGAAATAGTCCTTTCACTTTCTCTGCGCCATGATGAACTCGAGGAACTTGGAAGGGGAATACCTGAAGCCTGCTTTCCTCTTTGGATATGCTTTGTCTGAAAAGAACACCCGCATGCTGGATATATCCAAGAGCTGGGACTTTGCTCTTGACGGGGTGGAGATCCATATCCCTCCGATAGAGCGTTATTTTCCTCTCTCATGGTTCAACATGTTACCGCTAGACAGAAAGATGGTAGACTCCTTGCCCCAAGCAAGTCGGGAATGTTTGTGGGAAACATCTATTACAATAGGAATTTAGGGTCAACGTATGCGGGAAGGGAACCGGTCAGTCGGTACGTGATGGGACTGGCTCCGGGTACCTTTATAAACGTAATGGGTCCCAACTTCATATTCTCTCAGGCTGATACCTTCTTGAATCAGCTTGCTCGCAAAGGGTCGTATTCCGTCGGCCGGTTGGCATTGTTGAACTGGATAAACCTTATCCCTGCATGGGCCAACTTGACCACGTGGATTCTACGAAAGTATGCGACTCCCCTGCGTGAGATCGGCCTCTACCACGCCATTCGGGGCATCTGTCATGGTCTACCCATAAATAAGCCATTGTTCATGGCTCTTCTGGAGATGTACAACCGGCAGACGGGAGCCTTCTTTACACAGGGAGGAGAGCTGGGACTTGCTCTCCACGAGATGTACGTTATCTCCAAGCTGCCCTGGGGGAAGAAGTCTTTAAAGTGTACACCCCTACGAGCGAAGAGCTCAAGGATTTGGATCGGCAGTTCCCGGGCTTTGTTGCCGTGTATCGGGAATTGTTATATCATCACAGCACTTGTCACCAGATGGCCATCAAGAAGGATGGCAGCTCGGAGGGGCATTCCTCATACCAGGTCCTGGGTCTCATACCTTTTTACCCTTGGTGCCGCAGGCCGGGTTTCTTCCCTAGATCCTCAAACCCCAGAGGAGGTACAAAACCTGGCATCGACTGCCAAGAGATCGAGGTCCACGGTGACATTTTTGGGATTCGAACTGACTCTTTCAGTTATTTTTATCATGGTACTCAGCAACTGTCGGAGAAGGGGCTTTTGGCGGGATTCTTGATGGTGTGGCTATGGAACTACGTAGTCTCCGGGAGGGCAGGTTCCATTGAGAGGATCAGCCGCCACTTTATCCTTTCCGCCGTAAAGCTTGTCTTTGGGGTCAAGCTGGCTCTTCTTCCGGCCATGGTGTACAGCATACACCATGGCCTTCGCGCCTTTTCTTCCAAGGTCATTGCCCGTGGCACGGCGATAGATTTTGAGCACATAGAGCTGCCATACCATTATCTGATGGTGGCTGTTAATGCACAACCGGTCTTTGATAAGGCCTGGAGTAGAAGATGGCGTTACAATTGATGATGCTTTCATTTTTTGATTCCACCATCAGCCCTAGGAGTGTAGCACCATGCCAGCCTGCCGGAGAGCGCTGGCGAGAGTGGACGGATACGACTTTTTGTGTCCGTACCTCGTTTTACTGCTGAAGAAGTGAGGAGCGTACATATTGATGGTACCGAACCTCCTCTCCTCTTACCTGAGAAAATGCTCATTTGGCTGCGTAATATCCGTCCAGTGCACCTAGTGTATCGCAACTACAACATCGTCTACCTGGAGCCTTACTTGCCCAGCAGGTTCTTCCCGCCAGTTTGGGTATAGCCAGTTGTTCTTTGATAGTCCCAGCTCTTGCTTGGGCTTTGAAGGTAGCGTGCTGGATGGTATGACACGGTTCATACCCGAACCACCTTTTCAGTCCCTAATGGTGGGGTACCAGGAGAGATTTTGTATATGGTAGCTTTATACCATGTTACGAGGAGCAAGCCTTCCGTTAATTTCGACCCGAGTACCAGCTTCATTGTGGGTACCGGCTTGGCGGAGAAGCCCAAGGGGTCTAAGACGAGGAAGGAGGCGAATTCGTTCTCGCTGACTCGGAGTCCACAACCGTAGACGAAGAGAATAACGAGCATGAGGCAGATAACTCTTCCCCTCCTGTAAGACGCTGGGGCAGATCAGCCGCCTATTGTGCCAGATGAGATGGTGGTGAATAAGCCGCCTGTCGCGCCTGGTCCTTCGTACAAGCGGGACAGGCGCGTGTCCACTGATGGTGGCAGAACCTACTCTATAAGCGGGCTGCGGTAAGACGCCGTGTGCTGTTCATTAAAGAGAGAGGTGAAGGTGATGATGCTGCTTCGGAGGCGAATTGAACTACAGCCATCTTCTCCTTTAGTCCTTCTTTTCCCTGAACTGTTGCTTAATCATTTTCTTCTCTCTGTAGGCGTCAGAAGAAAGGGATTTCTCAGAACCAGCTAATGTTCCTGAAGCTGATCCGGTCATATCCACTTTGGTTAATGACATGTGTACCGAGATCGTTGCTGCCGGAGTTCTTTTGGCGACAGCTGAAGCTCCGTCGCGGAGGTCTCCATTCAGGGCGATGTGGACCCTATTGAGCCAATCTCCAAGGGTGCTGGATTCCAGCCAGGTGATGTGGACCCCACTGTGTCTACCTCCGGGATGCTTGAGCGGAGGAACCCACGACATTCGTCTCGAATGTCGCGGTGAGGAGGGCACGATCACTGAGATCGAGCCTCAACTTCCACAACCCTCCCTGGTAAGCTAAGTCAGATCTTGACCAGTGAGGAGGTTTATTCGCTCTATCATCACATCCTTCGGGTAAGGATGATAGTTGCTCTGGACATACAGGTCCTGCCTCTTCACTGCCCATACGAATATTTTCAGGGAAGGCTCTGCCAGTGGGGATCTGGTGGAAGGGAGCGTGCCTCCTCCTCTCCCGATTTATCTCGAGAGGCCTCCGTCATCAAGTTCGAAAGATCAGATGGCGGCACAGCCTGGACAGGGAGCAATGGTCCCTTCATCCTCCTCTGCTCGTATGACTTCGGGGGTTGACCTCTCAGCCTTACCGAGTATCCAAGTTCTTCGGGCCACGGAGGAAGAACTGGCCACTGTTGAAGCGTCTTTTAGCTCAGAATTTATCTTCCTTTGGCAGGGGCAGCAAGTTCTGTTGCATCTTCTTTGACACTGCCAGCTACACTTCCTTTGACGCCGTCCTCTATGGAAGTTCTGGATGAGGTGTAACAGGATATGGTTGACAGCTTCTACCGCCATTTGAAAAGATTAGTCGATGCTGCTGAGCGGGGGACCCCCTTTGCCTTAGCCCGACAATACGCTCATGGGCAAATTGAGATTCTTAAAACCCTTCCTGGCGGGGCGGGGATAGCTGCGCTTCTGGAGCCCAAGTTGTTAGAGGCTAATCAGCTTGTGGCCCAATTTCGAACGCTGCGGCAAGCTGATCTGTCTGCAAATAGATCAGGAGCGGGGCTTCCTCACCACTGCCTTGGAGAAGATAAGGCTTACGCGAGATACGTCCAAGCCGGCATAATAAAGGACCTTGGCGAGCTATCTCTCTTGTACGACCAACTGAGCCACCGAAGCGAGGTTTGCAGAGCTCGGGAAGCGGCCGCTTCCCATCGAGTAACCGATACAAGGGCAGATCCTCGAACTTTAGAAGAAGCTGGCCTTCTTGGAGTCTGAGCTTGAAGCTTCCCGTGCGGATAAAGAGTTGATCATTCAGGACGCCGAAAGGGTTTCCCGAGCTTCTGCTAACCTGGAGCGTGCTCTGAAGAAGTTTGAGGATGGCTGGCGGGCTCATGTGCTCCTAAAATGTGGTGCTGCTGACTCAGGAGGCCGAGCGCCGGGCCAAACAGAGGTTTGAGCGGTCGACTACCTTGTTGAGAGACCGTCTCAAGGCATTATGTATTGCCGAACAATAGTCGGCTTTTTCCTTCTTTTGTTTATGTTCTTTTTCTTTCTTTTTTCCATCTTGTAATAGGGACATAGTCCCAGATAATGTAGTGCCTTAGATTTTGAATAAATAAGCATGTTTTGACTCATCCTTCATTTCTTGTACTTGTTGTGTTTGTGGCATTTTGTCCCACTGGAGGACTATTTGTGGACCTGTTACCCTAGGCATACCTTGGTTTTAGGTACGGATAACAAGTTTGAGAGGGATACCTAGAACAACCTTGCGATGAGGGGGTTGTAGAAGTTCTTGGTATTGAAAGAATATCAGGGAGCAGCTGGGCTCCCAAGACATATAAGGAAAGAGTGGCATGTACCAGAAAACATAGTACAACATTTGTGGTCAACTGTGGACATTTGTGGTCAACAGAGGACATTTGCGGTTAACAGAGGACATTTGTGGTCGTCGGAAGACATTTGTGGACCTATTATCCTTGGGGCACTCCGGTTGTGGGTACAGATAATAAGTCGAAAGACAAACCAACATACTTACTCAGAGGTAATAAGGACATAAAAAATATGAGGGTTTCTTCGATGGAGCCTTCCTACTCAGAGGTAATGAGGACATGGCAGGAGTGGGCTCCATGAAGGGGTACATAGAACAACTCAGAGGTAATGAGGACATAGAAGTTCTATGTGAGGGGGCGGTTTATTTTTGATGGAAGTGAAACAACTCAGAGGTAGCATCGACATGGTTGTCTTAGGAAATTTATGGATCTGTTACCCTTTTTGTGCACTGGAAGTGCGGAGTGGATCATGAGGAAGGAGCTCCTTTTAGGAAGAAAGTTCAGAGGTATGATCATACGTGACTTACCCCAAAAGATGCGATATAGATTGACCAGGATGGGCGTTCAGCGGTACCTGCGGGTACATAACTCGACAATCTGGAAGATTTGGAGACAGAATGTGAGTTCAGCGGTACCACAGGGTACATAACTCAGCTATCTGAAATATTTGGAGGCAGACTGTGGGTTCAGCAGTACAGGAGGGTACATAACTCAACAGTCTGAGATATTTTAAGGATGAATGTAGGTGAGTTCAGTGGTACCAAGGGTACATGACTCGATAATCTAAGATGTTTGGAGGCCGAATGTGAGTTCAACGGTACCAAGGGGTACATAACTCAACAATCTGAGATATTTTGAGGCAGACTGTGGGTTCAGCGGTACCAGAGGGTACATAACTCAACAGCCTGAGATATTTACGGTATGTCATTTTAGACATAATACTTCTTCAGGAACTTGCAGTTGATGGACAACATGAGCAAGTCTCCATTTTATTTTGCGAGGCGGTAAGCTCCATTGGAGAATACAACATCGATGATGAACGGGCCTTCCCACTTTGGCTGGAACTTACCGACGGTTTTGTGAGTCATAACCATCGGCCTTCGAACTGCCAGAACGAGATCGCCCACTTGGAATGTTCTGATTTTAACCTTCTTGTTGAAGGTTCCGGAGATACGGGCTTGGTACAGCTCAATTCGTTATTGAGCTAACAGGCACCTCTCGTCTAGGGCCTCCAACTCTTGCAGTCGACGATGGTGATTATTGTCTGTTGTCAATCGATAGGTGAGGGCGACGCAGAGTAAGGGGATTTGGGTCGCCAAGGGGAGAACTGCCTCACTCCCGTATACCAAGGAGAATGGAGTGTTCCCGGTGGCCGTTCGTACTGTAGTACGGTACGCCCATAAGCACTCGCCGAGCTTTTCATTCCAATCGCGTTTGTTTGATGACACAAACTTCTAGAGAAGCTTGATTGTTTTTGTTGAATGCTTCAGCCAGACCATTAGCCGCTGGATTGTATGGGGTTGAAGCAATATTCTGGATTCGGTGTTTGTCGCAGAACCGATAGAAGGCGTGGCTAGCGAACTGCGGACCATTATCATGGATGATCCTTTGGGGCAGTCCAAAGCGATAAATGATGTGATGCTTGAGGAAGCTGATCACGTTTGAAGTCTTCACTTCTGTCAACGGAACAGCCTTCGTCCATTTGGAGAAGTAATCTGTGATTGCGAGTATAAAGCGATGTCTTCTGGACGATGGTGGAGTGATCGGGCCAATGATGTCTATTCTCCATGCTTCGAATGACCAGGATGCCACCGTCGGATGTAGAAACTCGGATGGCTGGTGGATAAAATATGCATGGACTTGACAGGCTTTGCATTTTCGTGCATAGTCTATTGCTTCTGCAACCATCGTGGGTCAGTAATAGCCCATTCGGCGAAGACGATCATATAATTTAGGCCAGGCTGATGGGCCCCGCAGACGCCGTCATAAGCTTCACGTACAGCTTCTTTGGCTTCTGTATTTCATAGACATCGAAGCAGTAATCCATCGTATGATCGTCGATACAGCATTTTTGTCTCTCTATCGTAGAAGAATCTGAGGGAACGTCTTCTGATAGAAGTGGCTTCCTTCGATTCTATGGCAGGATGTCGTAGACTACGAAGTCAATGAATGGTTGTCTCCAATCTGGTGCTTCGTCGACTGCCAGCACGGAGTAACTCTCAACACATTGAACATTATTCCTGGGACAGACCAACTCACGGCCTATGATCAACCAGATGATGAGCATGATTCGGAACCACAAAGGAAGCGGCGAGGCCTGCTAGGGCATCAACTTCAATATTCTGGAGCCTGGGAACATGTTCTATAAAGAACCCTTCCAAGGACGATGATGTTAATCGCTATTTGGTGATAGGGGATCATGTCTTCATGGCAAACCTCGTATGTACCCCAAATTTGATTGATGATTAACTGCGAATTGCCGTATGCTTCAAGATACTACTACCCCCAGCTCCTTTACAAGTCGGAGGCTAATGACCAGAGCGTTGTACTCGACCACATTGTTTGAGGAGGACTCCGTAAGGGAGTAAGCCTGATTGATCACCAGCCCGAAGGAAAATCAGTACCACTCCGACTCCAGCGATGATGTTGCCCTTGGGCCCCGTTCTGGAAGTACCGTCGAAGAACATTAGCCATACGGTATCATAAGAGGCCACATTTGAATTGGCGACCTCATCTGGAATCTCTTCGTCTATTCTGGTTGACTCCAAACCTGGATGAGCTGCTAAAAAGTCTGTCAGAGCTTGACCTTTAACAGCCTTCTGCGGACGAAGATCATGTGGTAGGGACAGTAATATCGCCCAGGTAGCGAGGCGAGAGCTGAGTGCACCTGGCTTGGTCATGAGAACCCGGAGGGGATTAACTCTTGATATGACATGGATGGTTTGTCCCGTGACGTAGTGTCGCGTCTTCTGAATGGCGAACACTAGAGCAAGACACTCCTTTTCTACGGCAGTGTATCGGTGTTCTGGCCCCATCATCATTCGGCTGAGGTAATATATAGCTTGCTTATGGCCTGCATCATTGTTTTGTACTAGTAGAGCACCGAGAGAATTATCTATAGCTCGCACATAGAGCAGGAATGGTTTTCCAGCAACCGGAGCCACCAGAACTGGAGGGTTCATCAGATATTCTTTGATGTTGTCGAATGCACGCTGGCATTCTTCATCCCATACGAAGGAGATGCCTTTCTTCATAAGGTAGGTGAATGGCTGACATCGCCCGGAGAGGTTAGAGATAAACCTCCTGATGTAAGCCAGCCTCCCTTGAAGGCCTCGGAGTTCACGAAGATTTTTCGGAGGACCCATTTCCATGATTGCCTTTGTCTTCTCAGGTCTATGTGGATACCCTGGGAAGTAATGATGAAATCTAAGAACTTCCCGCTGGATACACCCAAGAAGGATTTTGTGGGATTCATTTTCAAATTGTACGCTCGCATCAGGTCGAACACTGTCCTCAGATCATACAGATGATCTTCCATAGAGTGGCTTTTGACGGCGATGTCGTCGACGTAGCATTCCACGATTTTACGCAGGTGGTCTCTGAAGATGACACTCATGGCTCGTTGATATGTGGCGCCAACATTCTTTAAACCGAAGGGCATGACTGTATAGCAGTATACCTATCGACGTTCGAAAGGACGTATGCTTTTCGTCGTCAGGAAATATCTTGATTTGGTTGTATCCTGAAAAACCATCCATGAATGACATACGTTCGAAGCTGCAGGTGTTGTCAATCATGATGACTGTGATAGGAAGAGAAATTCATCTTTGGGACATGCCTCATTCAGATTGCGGAAGTCGATGCAGATTCAAATCTTTTCGTTCTTCTTGAGGACTGGTACTATATTGGCTACCCAATCTGGATGTTATTCCTCGTGGATGAAGCCGCTAGCAATCAATTTGTTGACCTCAGCTTCAATGGCATTCATGATGTCGGGACGGAACCGTCGTTGCTGTTGCTTGACTGGTTTTGCGTCCGGACGGATGTTGAGTTTGTGAAGTACATCCTCGGAATTCAGTCCTGGCATGTCTTCATAGCTCCAGGCAAACATGTCGATGTATTCTCTGACGAGCTGTAGTAGCGATTCTCACTCTTCGTCTGTCAAACTCTTGCTGACGAAGATGGGCTTTGGAGAGGACTCATTACCGAGATCAATTTACACAACCTCATCCTTGGTGGGAGGCTCTCTTTGTTCTAACCGCTTCTCCTATTGTGCATCTAGTTGTTGTGCCTACGGCTCTAACTCAAGAAGTTCAGAAATGTCTTCATCTTCTTCGTAGGCATCGGTAAATGCCATATTGACGGACCAGACTTGCCTGAGCATGTCCCCAATGCTGACGTCTAATCAAAAGTTGGTGATCCGGTTGAGTGTGAATGCCAATCGCATTCCTCATCTGAGCTTTTAGGGGTCGTTGCAGGTGTAACATAACCTAGCCCACATCTGGTCTTGTTGTAGTAATCCCGTGGTTTCCCAGCCGGGATCGACAACTGTAAGGGTAGCCGTCGTCCAGTGCAGTAGTTCAAGCCTGATGTAGTTTCCAGATCATACCCCTATTTTCGCAAGAGGTACTTGGATCGGAAACTATATAGTAAAGGGGCAGTCTTCCGGTGTCGGGTTCGAGATCAACTTCTTCTACCCTGAAGGGTTATGGGTCATTCTTCTGGCCGAAGATGATTGGATGATCCTCTCCCTCGATTATGCGGTAAGCGTCTTCCCTGGAGTAAGTTGGTTTGCGGCGTAGATTTGTCACCTGTGTGTGCAGGTGGGTGCCTATAACATATTCCATGGCATACATTGTACAAAGCTTATTAAGCTCGAAGTAATTCAAGTATAGCCCTTTATTGATGAAATAAGGTATCTTTCTAGTGGGATTACATCATCTGCGGATGGAACGTCAGTGCAGCCACATACTTGCCCAGCTCTGGCTCTGCTTTAACCACCCCCTGTGTCAATGTAGATTGGGGATGACTTGGGCAGCTTAATCATCATGGGCTCCATTGGTGGAGCAGAACGTGGAGTCGTTGGCATACTAGCCACCCCCAATTTGGTGCTTGGTGCTGGACAGGGATTTTTGGCTGGTTAGCAGTCCTCGACTTAGCACTCGGCTGCTGATTCATTCTGGGAAGACGGATCATCATCGGCTTGAGGAATAGTGCTTCTCTATTTGTTGCTGACTCACTCTAGGCAGCCTAATTCTTAGTGGCTATGTCGTGGTCTTGGCGCTTGGCCATACCTTGGTCGGATTATCATCTGCTCCTCCTATGCAGAGAGGCTGATTGCGTCTTACGCAGAGCGGCCGTAAGGGGTGCAGTTTTGCCAGGTTTACGGGCTTGGAGGTGGATCGTTAGAGGTCCTTCAGATCCAGTTGTTGCCTCAGTTGGAGCTTGAGTATCTTCTTCGACAAGGTGCCTTTTTGATTTCTCGTATAAGCATGAGTCGGAGTAGTAATTCAACCCCTTTAAAGGGTCGTCAGCAAATTCTGTCTTCACGAAGCCATACTTATCGACGTACTTGAAGCATTGGTGCATTGTGGAAGGCACGATCATGTAATCGTGTATCCAAGGATGCCCCAGAAGAATATTGTAGGAAGTATCCGCATCTATGACATAACAGGTCACTTTTGATTGAAGATCACCGATTTGGTATTTCAGACAATCTTTCCGATCGGATAGCTTCTGCCTGAATTAAAATTGCTGATGGCGGTGCTTGTCGGCGTCAGACGATGCATTGGGATGCGCAGATGGTGTAGTAGGCTCTTCGGGATGATTCTTATGGAAGAACCGGATCAATGTGCATCTGATCCACCTTGATATCGCCAATGTACCCAGTATAATAAAAGGGCGATCATGCAGGTTGGTCTTGATAAGCATATCCTGCGGACTGAAGATAATGTTGGGCATTGCACCCATGCAAGCGCTGTCTTGAAGATCTGCAGGCAAGCCCTCCCCAGTCAGATTGGACTGAGCCAGATATACGTCGAAATTCTGGAGTGCCTAGCTCAGTGCGATGCGAACATCTTTAGAGAGTCTCAGGAGCTCGTATAGTGATAATTTGGCCGGTGTTTGGCCAATTGTGCCAAGATGTCAAAGTTGTAAGGCCTCTCCAGCCCCTGAGGTACCTCTTTTCGGAGCGGCTTGTCAAAGCGAGTCTCCTTCGGCCTAGGCTTGTCGCATCGAAGGTTAAGAAGGTCCTGGGGCATCATCAGCTATCGGTGATGATATTCAGCTGAGTTACCCGGTGGAGGTTGGGTTTGTGCGCCGGATCGGGTAACAACAACAATAGCTTCTTTGACCTCTGTCGAGATTGTGCGGCATGATTTGATTTTCCTACTCTTCTTCTTGTTGGAAGCAGGGTGCAGACTGAGTTACTTCCGGTACCAGGTCCGGGTGGACCCACATGACCTTTCCTCGTGATGTGGTAAGGAGCACTAGACCAGCAGCCTGGTCTCAGGGAGGTGGAAGGTTAGCGACTTCCATTCTTGCCCTGGGGACGGGCACTACTCCATCTTGAGTCTTTGTCAGAGGAAAGTTGCCAAATTGTACTGACACCAAGTTGGCAGCTACTTATCTCTTCAAAATCAATGGCCAAGGCCTTAGAATCTATGAGATGCTGGATGTATCGCTTCAGTTGGTAGCAGTCTTGTGTAACATGATGGACATAGTGATGGTATGGCAGTACTTGGGGCCTTCCATCTCTGTAGGACGAGGTTCACGTCTTGGAGGAGGGAGCTGGATTCGACCTCCTTGTATGAGCATGTCCAAGATGGGCTTAACATGGCCGTCTTCGAAATAGGTCATCTGAGGCCACTACTTCTCTGCCGGCTTCGGTTCAGGCTTCGGAGCTGTGTCGGCCACCATAGTTTGTTTTCCTTTGTTGTCTCGATTGTTAGAGGGATTACCACCATTGTTGCTGTTGGTGTTAGGGCGTTTGCCCTTATCCTCTCCTTCCGAGAGGTGCAATCCCAGTTGGCGAGCTTTCTTCAATTGTCTTCTGCGCTAATGGCGCTAATGAAAGTCTTCCAATCCTTAAACTGACTTTCGCCCATCCAGAGGCTGATTATGGGGAGCAGCCTCTTTTGGCAAATTTCGATTAAGGAGGAATCAGGGTTACCGGAAGGCAACTTCATCGCGGTTTGACGAAACCGTTCGATATAGTTCCTTGTCAGCTCCTTTTCTCCCTGGACAATGTCCATAAGGGTGGACATCGTCACGTCTTGTCCTACTTAGAACCTCTCCAGGAACATATGCTTGAAGCCGACGAAGGAATGGATGTATTTGTCCGACAAGTTGTGGTACCAGTCAAAGGCGACCCCTTCCAACGCTCCAATAAACAACCGCATGAGAATGGCATCGTCATGAGGTAGGTGGTCGGTTGTGACTTCGAAGTAGGTGATGTACCTGCTTGCAGATGTCTTCCATCATGCATTGATGTTGAATGGTTTATATCTTGTTGGGAAGGGCACATCTCTCCATGCAATAGGATACGTTTGTCGTATTCCTGAGGTCCTGGCAGTTTTCTCGGGCATGGAACATGGCCCGAAGATCCTGGACCTCTCTTTTTGCCTTCCTGGCCTCGTTGCAGTATTGGGAGCCAATGTTGTCGAAGGATTATCGTCCGGGTTTGGTGCCGCGGAGTTTGAGTCCGCATTGACCGCAGGACCCAAGCTTGTTTGGCCAGGCGTCCTCCCTTGTAGAGTTGGAAGGGCCGCTTTGATCTCGTCCACAGACTTGATCAAGGCGTGCAGTATGGCCTCCAGAGTGTCGATGCGTTGGCGATCACTGGAACTATCTTAGTTGCTGTCTGTCATGAATACCGTCCTCTCATGAGGAGAGATGGAAGGGATGGTGGAGGACGCGCCCTCTGAGTCATACCCTTGTACAGAGAAGTCTTCAGGGTATGTGGGAATGTTCTTCTCTGGTTCGGACTCAGAAGTGGTACCCCCAGCTTCAGAGCTTGCCTCGTCTTGAGAGTCGCGGACATCCTCGGGGACGTCGAAACCTGCTGCATCTGTTGGGGAAACCTTTCCCCTGGATTATCTTTTGAACACCGGGTTGTCGTGGATGTTTGGAGGAGTGCTACCCCCAGCTCCAGCGCCTTCCAGACATGTGGGCGACGATTCTCTAAGTGTGGTAGATTTCGTCTTTGAGCGAGTACCTTGGAAAACTCCTCCTGTGGCAGTCGTAGATAACCGCTTGGAAGAGAGTTTCTTGGTTGAGATTTTAGGACTGGAGACGTTTGTTTTCTTTCCTCTCCCACTACCAGGGATCCTCTGAGCAGAATTGCAGGAGACGACGAGAAGTGCCTCATCTTCTGAGCTTGGGTGTTGCAGTCGTCGGAAGACGCATTGCCGGTCCTCTTGTGTGGCCGCCTTGCTACAGCAGCAGTTGACAATGACTTGAGTGCAGTGATGTCCAGGGAAGGACTATCTGCACACCGAGGCTTCTTCTTTTTCATTACGCTTGTGAAGGATCACGTCACGCAAGTCAGGTGCGTCTCGAGCAACCTTTACCCGATTTGTGGGCCCGGGAAACCCAGCATCCGAGTGTATTGGCACCATGTTTGCTCCCTGATTGTTGGGAGACTTTTGGGAACCACTCTGTCCGTTTGCCGCCGGGGGTTGGACTTGAGTGGTGCAGTACAACTTTCCATCGGAGGCCCGTATAACAATGAGCGGAGCGCTCAGATGGTTAAGGTTGGGACAGCTGACTGAGCTCGTCGAGCCCGCGCTGTCCTAGACTTCCTCGCTCTAACACCCGAGGGTGCATAGCAAGAGGAGTCCAAATGATGCTGCACAGAGTCTGGCGCATTCTCTTGGGAGCATCTCGAGTCAGAACCGCATGAGAGGTGATCAAAGACTGACCGTGAGCCATATGGAGCAGATGGTATGCGGCTGGGATTGGTAGCCATGCAGGCTGTCTGCATGCGGCTAGCGTGTGGCCGCATGACCCTTCTATATGCGGCTAGGAGCGGTGGCCGCATAAGGAGTCTGCATGCGGCTGGCAGTTGTAGCCGCATGAGCTTCCTTCATGCGGTTGAGAGTTTTGGCCGCATGAGTCTTCTGCATGCGGCTGACTTCTGTAGCCGCATGAGTCTTCATGCGGCCCGTCCCTATGCGGCTTCTTCTTAGAACGCACAGAGTTCCTCTTTGCCCCTGCAAGTCCAGCATCGTAGTATTTTTCTCTGCCGGACTTAGGGATAGCAGAGTCCTCTATGGTCTGAAGTGGGGCCACAAGAGGGTCATTTTTGCCGTCTTGGGCAACAGAGAGTACTCCTTCGAGAGCTTAGGAAGGAGCGAATGATTTTGGCCTCAACTCTCTGCGGGCCTTCTTCGTGCGGGCCCGCCGCTGGACCGGGCCAGTGCTCCCGTCGGAGAGTATTTCTTCAAATGCCTGCTGGTCGAACCGAGCGACCAGCATTTATTGAGTGGAGCCAAGTTTGGCTGCGTTCGATTGCGTCACCAACTCCTCAGCTGTGGAGAAGTTAGTCCCCAGCAGAGTCGCCATCGTGTTTGCCATTGATTGTAAAGTACAGAATAATTATATAGGAGGACTGAACTTAGACTCACAATACAAACTCGCTCGTACAAAGAAAGCCTAGGGACGAAACCTAGGTACAACAATTTAAGTACGATTGTTTATTTTTGATTCTGGTGGGGTGACGGTAGAGACTCGAAAAAGCGACGGCATCTCTGCCTTACTCCTTGGACAATCGGACGTAGCCTTGGCTCTGATAAAGAAATGCTCTCGGGATGCGTGGGAAGAATCCTCTGTGCCCGCCTTTGTCTCTCTGTGTGTCCAGCCGGGTGGAGAGAGTCTCCTTCTCTCTGGAATTCTCCTTCTCTTTTTCTATCTTATTCTCCAAAAATCCTCTCTCTCCCGGGGGTTTGCAAGGGAATGGCACCTTGAATTTATAGAAGTGGGGGTGTGATCATTAGGGTTTGCGATGATTCTCCCTTAAAAAGTCGGCGGCCAATCATCTGGACCATTAATCTTGATTGCATTACAACTGGGCAGTTAATTCTTGATTGTACCAAATCCGTATGGGCAATTAATATTGATTGCAATGAATCTTCATAATTTGTCTTGACAAGCTCGGATCTCTCGCCACGTGTTCAATTTGCTTAATTACAACAAATCTGATTTGATCCGAGTAATTATGGTGATTGTACTAAATCTGGTTGTTATGATTTTACGAGCAGCCATAATTTTAAGGGGATAAGACAGCCTCGTGTCTCAACTATCATGAGGATCGCCATGTCTCAACTGTCATGAGGACCACCATGTGTCTCAACTGTCGTGAGTGGAGACGTCCTGACAGAGCCGCATGAATGCGGTCTCTAAATGAACGCATATGGGTGGCCCCCACATTCCTAGCCGCATGAATGCGGTCTCTAAACTTAACATCTAATCTCTATATATATATAGTATAGCCTATAAGTAATGCTTAGTGCACATATGGGTTATGATTAAATACATAGACTTGTTACATGGAGGGGATAATTGCCTTATGGTATGCATGGGTAAATTGTCCTCATAGACAATTGTACACACATAGGTAAGGGGGCTTAGGAAAGATGAATAAAAGGGTTGTGAGTAATGTCTAGACATGCACAAGAGAAATACCTTATGGTAAGGGTAAGACATAGAGTAGGTCATGGGTAAACTGTAAAGCAACCAAGACCTACAAACCCTATATAACCTAAAAATAGATTAGATGTTAAGTTTAATCTTAAATATTGATTATCATTTAATTGAACTAATATAGGTTCAATAGACATCGACTTGGACACCGGTTCGACCTAGTTTTCAGCTTGGAGTACATGCAAGTACATGAGTGATTTTTTTCATTTTCTGATATTGTCTTTATTTTATGATATAGATACTACCATATTTATGTCACTCTCGTTGCAGTAATTCGTATTCTATGGATTTACTTTATTATTACCGTATCTTTTCGTGATTATCGGGATTCATGCATTTTACTTACTGAATTAATAAATCCATGAATGCTAGTGTCGGGCGAGAAATATATTAGTAGAAATGTGAACACCCTATCAATTCTCTATAAGCCCCCTCATTTTTTGGATATTATTTTATTTATTTAATATAGATTTTTAAAATTTAAACTAGATTTATATGAAAATGACTATAGCGTACTTTTCCGTAGCTTTAATTTTTGGAACACGAGATATGCCAATCTTTCGAAACTTTCTTTCTACGTTTTGAAGAAGACGAGTCCACCTTCAATTTGATATATTATGTCCCATCCAAACTTGTCCCTAACATTCATTTGACCTCGCACAACTTCGGATCAATTTAGGCCATTTGATCGTTGACCTTAATTTTAGACCTAAATTCCAACTTGAGTTCAGGGCTCGACATCGATCAAAACCATTTGACTGACCAATTTTGAGCCTATGACACACATGCCAAGGGCGTGTCACTCAATCGAGTTCCCATGTGCTATTTATTTGTGAATGGCACAAGAGACTCATTGGTAATTTTTGGATTTAATTTGACTACAAATATGTATGGACTTGCACCAGCCCAACTAGAGATGGTAGAGTATAACCTAGGTCACCTAAGATTAGTATTGAACATTATATTTTGATTTTATTACTTGGGAGCAGCCACCTGTAGGGAACTTCAACTATTTAATATTTTTAAATATATCATATTTAAATAATTATTATTCGAAAAATATATACATATGCTTGTGAGGTTGTTATATTTTTATATAAGGTTTTATGTGTATCTAAAAATTTATATGCACATTTACAGATGGGTTTATCTTTGTATCCATAAAATCGTACACACACAAACACAAATATATATATATATATATATATATATATATATATATATATATTATAATAATATATATATATATATATATATATAATATATACAGTTTTGTATATATGTATATGTACGCTTATAAGCATACTAAGTAAAAATAATATACAGAAATGTTCCAAAACCAGTCGATTGGTTTTGTATTATAGAACCAACTTATGTTTTATAGATTGGATTGAAATTTAGTGGTTGAGATTAAAATGTAGACCCCACCACCTTTTAAAGTCATTTAATCTCAACCATGCAATTCCAATCCAACGTGTATGTTGGTTCTATAATATAAAACCAGCCGGTTGGTTCTAGAGCACTCATATATATATATATAATATATATATATATATATATATATATATATATATCGCACCACAAAAAATATATATATACACACACACACACACACACACAAAACACACACCCCCTAAAGGAAAAACCAAAAACCAAAACCCTATTCTTTCTTTTTCCCTTCCCCGCGCGCATAAACAACCGTAGTGGTGCGCATGAACACCTAGCTGCTGCCACACCTCCAGCCATCGCCAGCAGCCCCATCTTGCCGCACTGCCGCCTAATCCTCTGTGCGCCACCTGCACAGCCGCATGTAGCCAGCGTACGGTCAGTGTCGGTAGCTGCAACGGCAAGACAACAACAGCCGTAGCACAGTAACAGCACCGATGGCCACCACGCACAGCCATGAGGGACCGATAATCCCCCTATATCCCCGACGTCCCTGACGCAATACACAGACTCGTGCATTTCACACAAAATTTCGTCGTGACGCGCGTGAATTCGAGGCCAAATCGTATTTTTTTCAACAATTTTGGACACATTTTCTGGATAATCCAACCATTGGATCGTCGGTCCGATTCTTCCATCTTAATGACGGTATATACCCCTTCGCTCACCTAAAATTTCAAATCTTAGTTCGATCGTTTGATAGATCAAAACATGCCACCAAGTTAACCGTTTAAAAGACGTTTAATTTGGACAGATTCTTGGAGCCAACTTCGCGGATATGTTTCTCTCTCGTCGAAGCTCTGTTTGATGAACCACCAAATTCGGAATGCAACAGGTATAACCACCTTTAGGTCTTAAAAATTTTAGTTTCATAGGATATCGTTTGGTTGGTTGAAATTGTCGCCAAAGTTGGCCACTCGAAATCATAATTTTCAACATATAAAATTTTGATTTTGAACCCGATACATCGGATTCAAATCTGACACCACCATTGGACTCGTGGTATAGTTCTGGACAAGATTTACATATAATTTGTCGGATTTGGACAACTTTTATCTTGACATGTTTTTCGGTGCAAAGTGGGTCCAATTGTGGATTTTATTTTGACCAAAATTACTATTTTGCCCCTATGTCCAGAATTGGACTTATGGGTAGCCTATCCTAGCTATTTTGCTTATTTCAGGAATGATGGCAATATCTTTTTAGCATTCAGAGATGTTTTACGGGAGTTCCACCTTTACTGCTTTATTTGGATTGACGAGTTCGCTTGCAAGATGTCGTCGAATCATCATGCAACCTTCAAGTAAGATACCTTGCTACCTCTCTTGTACTACATAAATACATGGTTTATTGTTGTGCATAGGAATATATTGTTAGTATTGTGCGTCCAAGTGTGACTTGGGTGCTATCCATAGTGTCATCGATATGATAATGTGTGTATGACTTAGAGGTTAGAAGACTCTCCCGATTAGAAATAAAGTTATTTACTATGACTTCTATGATTGGACACATCTCATGACCTGACACTTTGAGTGAGTTTACTTTGTGTTGGCAAAGCCTACGTATTTGGCTAGCTACCAATACGGACAGGTCGTGTGACGGTTCATATATTGATTAGAGTAATTCTAGATAGAGACTTACATAGTGGTAAAATGCCAGAGTCATGGATGTGATTCGAGCATGACACAGAGGAAAGACTATTAGTAGGCGTATGGGACAGACACTTGCATATCATCCTCAGTGTGCCAAGTTATAGACTATACTAGTAGATATGTCCGACAGCGGTCACGGACTAGTATCCGATTCGGTCAGGGAAGTATGCTAGTATATTTCAATATTTGACCCTAATAATACTCCCTTACAGACCCATACGGCCTAAAGTAGTCTTCGATATGCATTCACATAGTTGGTTAGATTACCCAATTATGATTCAGTTCATATTATTGCATGGAGTAGTGTATTATCGCAAAATAGTATGCCATCCCTTGTCCTTGTTTGGTTGTTGGGTGGTTTACTGCTTCTATGATGAGATACTAGACCGTGTCGTGATCCAAGCTATTTATTCATGTATTTATTTCAGTTCATATTGTCGCTTGTACTTTTGTATCTTGTTACATCCTCTGAGGAACTGGTACTCTCCAGGTGTTAGTTGGACTTTCGGTATGAAGTTATCGTGATGTGTTCTGCAGGATTTAGATACTGTTAGTATTTCTTATTATAACTTTTGCGTCCTTTGTACTATTTATTTTGTCTTTGCTGTCATAGCCTAGCTTTACAAGACCTTTATTATTCTTCGGGTCCATTCCAAACATATATGTTGACGGGCTGCAAACCATGACATATATTATTTGTTATTGATTTTGTTTATTAGTTGATTGAGACATAGTTGAAATATAGATTAGTTAGCATATGTTATACTATTCAGCGTACTATGATTAGGATAAGTCCATTAAATTAGGAATACTTATTCTAGCCGTACAGCTGGCTTGCTCATGTCCTGGGTTCCTATATATTTTAGAATTGGAACGTGACATATTTTTGTGGTGGCCTATGCAGGTCGAGTCAGCCGTTTCGATTACATTACTGTACCGAGTGGGCCTGCGATAGGATAATATAATAGGATCTTAATCCACAACTGCCTTGAACTCTTTGGAATTTATCCATTGTCCTTGAAGCTCGAAATTGAAGTTGACCAACTTCCTTGATCTCCTTGTTTTGGATTCTCGTCATTCCCTCTTTCGTAACGACGAACGCTCGTACTTGGTAAACTATTTATTCCATCATTGGATAGAATGTAGTTGATAGAGTATTATAAAAGGGGATGATTATTAAGAAAGTATTGGTAGGTACCTTTAGGTAGACCAAGCAGATCAGATGGATAATATGTGTTTTGTTTGTGTATGATGTTCAGGTTGGAAATTTTTATCTTATTGCTTCTTTGAATACTTATTTGTGCTAGGTTGGAGATTTAGTACTCCTGAGGATTTCTCCGACATGTGGCACTATCCATTTTGGCCAAGACGAAAAGCTCAGCCCGAGATTTATCGGATCTTTCGGCATCCTCGAGAGGGTCGGCACCATACCTTATTGACTGGACTTACCACATACCTTGGAGGGAGTACAAAAAGCATTCCACATGTCGCAGCTGAGACAATATGGCAGATCCTAGCTAGTATTGGACTACTCGGAGATCGAAGTTGGGCCGAGTCTCAGTTATCCAGAGCAGATTGTGGAGATTCTGGATCGTAAGGAGAAGATACTTGTTTGCCATTAAAATATTAAAGACAGGTATTACAGAAACCTGAAATTGATTGCAAACTCACTTGTACAAAGAAGAGCCTAGAAAAAAAATTCTAGAAAATAATCTAAGTACAATTGTTTAGTTTTTGATTCTGGGGGTGACGGTGGAGGCTCGGAAAAGTGTATCAACTCTGCCTTACTCCTTGTACTATCCGATGCAGTCTTTAGCTCTTGAAGAAATTGCCCTTCGTAGGTTGCCAGCCTCTTGCAGGGGTGTGGCACCCTACTATTTATAGTGATATATGTTTTGAGCCGCATAGATGGCCCGTAGCCACGTGGCTAATCAGCACGTAAAGACCCTCTCTTTGGCCGCCAGCTAGCGATTTGTTGGGATTTTGTTACAGCAAATCTAGGTGGTTGAGACTTGGTCAGCCTGCCATGTGCCCTGTCGCAGGATAGAATTAATCTGCTGGAGTCATTTTGAGCCGCATGAGACTTTCAGTTTTCGGCCATGTTGGGCCGCATAAGACTCATGCGGCTTAGGTAGCAGTCCCCCTTAGCTTAAGACTTTGAGCCGCATAGATTCTGTATTTTGGGCCGCATACAGCTCATGCGGCTTAGGTTACAGTCACCCTTGGCCGCATGAAGCTTAGAGACTTTAGGGCCGCATAGGTTGGGCCGCATAAGGTTCATGCGGCTTGGGTAGCAATCCTTTTGGCCATGACTATGTTTAAGCACATGAACCCTATTTTTTAGTGACATGACATTTTGTCTGGTCACGTCATATCTTTTTGTCAGAGTGTCAGAGCTGTTATTTTTTGTCAGTTTTGTAATACCCCAGTCCTAAATACATAGGACCAAGTACGTGAACATACCAGCTGTACATGTACGAAGAATACTCCAATATTTGGAATCCTCATATATGCACATAAGTTGTAAATAAAATAATCACAGGCCAGAATAATATAATCTAATCTCATCATAGCTCAACAGAATATAGTCCAAATAATAAGTGTATCAAAAGATAGCCGGGTGAACATGCTCACTCTAAACAACTATGAAATAGTCTCACAAGATCGGAGTCCAACCTCCACAAAATA